>JAFBJZ010000402.1:472500-571924 GCA_016785225.1 Psettodes erumei | reverse complement strand
AAAATGAAAATGGTTGAAAATGCTGCAAAACATCAGGAATGGTGTTTCCTACACCCTCCTAGCATAAAAGGTGTTTAAAATGCAAAAAAAGGTCAAACGAGGTCATAGCCCAGCATGTCCCAAAAACACAAAAAAACTGTTGAAAAAAGCCGAAAAATGTCAAAAAATGAAAATGGCTGAAAATGCTGCAAAACATCAGGAATGGTGTTTCCTACACCCTCCATAGCATAAAAGGTGTTTAAAATGCAAAAAAAGGTCAAAAGAGGTCATAGCCCAGCATGTCCCAAAAACACAAAAAAACTGTCGAAAAAAGCCGAAAAATGTCAAAAAATGAAAATGGCTGAAAACACCCCAAAACATCAGGAATGGTGTTTCATACCCCCTCCATGGCATAAAAGGTGTTTAAAATGCAAAAAAAGGTCAAAAGAGGTCATAACCTAGCATGTCCCTAAAACAAAAAAAAGTGTCGAAAAAAGCCGAAAAATGTCAAAAAATGAAAATGGCTGAAATTGCTCCAAAACATCAGGAACACTCTTTCCTACACCCTCCATAGCATATAAGGTGTTTAAAATGCAAAAAAGTTCAAAATAGGTCATAACCGAGGAAGTCCCAAAAACACAAAAAAACTCCATACTATACTATGTCGAAAAACTGAAAAATTTCAAAAACTGAGAAAAGCATAATATCATATCATAAAAACTGAAAATAATCTTTGTATAGTATGTCATAGAAACAGAAACATCATATTGAAGTATTTCATGAAAACTGGAAAGGGATCGTCATCGATTTTTTTTAATGACTGCCCCATTCTTTACTACGATGTTTTCATCGTTACTACATTATGAAATTTTTCCTGGCATTTCAGAATTTTCGAATTACTTATCCTGTTTTATTGCTTTTCTTTAAAAGTATATTCTGCAATGCTTTCTACTGTGTCTGCCTATGCTGTGAATGATCCTGACTGAAATCAGTCGTTGTCATTTGTTTGCCCTCTAGTGGTCACAATAACTCACTACAACAAGAGCAAGTCAGACATAATATCATTACAGTAAGACTTCCGCTTGTAAGAGTCAAAGTAAAAACGTTTTCCACCATCAGGAGATGTAGTTGTGTACAATGACCACTGGGGGGCACTGTGGCGCTCTGCATGGTGAAAGTCGTCCTGCATTCAAACTCTTGCTTCAGTTAAAGTACATGAAGGATAAGCTATGTAAAGTGTTTAACGCCACTCTGACAATGCAGCTGAATTAGCACCGATGCGTTAACATGTAAACAGCGTTGAGCCTGATGTTGTCACTTGATCAATGCAATCCTCATTCTGAATTCATCCCGGTTGGCAGCCATTTATGTGAAAGTTGCATCGTCACTCTTGACCACAGTGTACAAACAAAAAGAAATTAATCTCAAACAAAAGAGCAAAAACCTGAATTCCATTCATTCAAATATTTACTGTAATAACTGCCTAATTAAAAAAGAAATATATACAGTATATTTATGTGTAGTATGGTATGTTATGGTGATTTGAATCATGGTTTTCAGTGTGACAAAGACTTTTACTCTCAGATTGAATTTCCAGGCAGCAAAACTACAGTCAACTTTATCTTTATCAGCCTGTACATGAATGCTGTCATGCTGTAGGAGAGGAGGTGAAACAAGCGTACAAGATGTTGTACTGCAGCCAACACCTGTGGGCAACATGGAGAAATGATCTCAGCTCGTGAACTTGTTTCACCTCGATGCTGTTTCTTCATTCTTTGCCTTCACCAGCCTCCTTTTCCTCATCAGCTCCACTATTTTAATTGGATTTCAGTTTCGCTCGACTTATTTTTCATCTTTCCCGACAACAATAAAAAGGAGAAAGAAAATCTATTTTCCTGCCATACGGAAAATTTGATCCCAACCTCTGAGCCGCCTCAGTGTAGTGGCGCTCAGTTGCCTCCATCCGGCAGCATCCTGCCACTGTCATCATCAAAGGTCAGGAACGTCTTCTGTGATTTGACCCTTCAGATACCAATACCTGAAATCTGAGCTCGGACGCTTTTCTTGAAATTAAACACTTTCTGGGATCTTTTGCTTGTTCGAGCTGAGTCAGGTGGTTGGCACAGTGCAATTTGATCTTTGCTAATGCATTCGTTTGGATTACACAGTCAGCTGTGACCACCCAGAGCATGTAAGTTTATCCAGTCATCATTTATTACATTATGGAAATATTCTGTGATACAATGGTGAACACATGCAGCAACCGTTGTCGTACCGGTTTCTCTTTTCCCGCCACTCTCGCATGTGCTTGGATTAAAATCGATTTCCGCCCTGAGGTCTAATTACAGCTCGCAGTAAAGATAAGACTTACAGAGACAGTCGTGACCTTGGCCCTTTGCTTTTTTGCTGATGTTTTCACCAAGAGAGGGGACGAGCTTTTTCTTTTTCCTTCACTATATGAGCTGCACTTGAACAGCATGGCCTCTGTCTGAACAGCAACACGTTCGGTGGGAGCGAACGTGTACGTGCTGAGCAAGCAGCATCGTGAGCGGCTAATCACCCCATGAAGGTAATTAAAGGGAAATTGATTTTGGTCTCGTGAAGCCCCTGTGAAACTAACAAAGCAGTAAAAGCGTAACACCAATCAGCATTCAACATTCATTGAGACATGTGGCTCAAGTCCCATTTGGTTGCCAGTAAACTGCTGAGTAGCCATTATTATTTGCCAGAGAGGAGGCGGTGAAAATGATTCTCTGATGTCATGTGATATCCTTTTATTAGAGGAGAAAACACTCTGAAGTGTTCTCAGTTACATATTTAATAGATTAACTTAAAAAAAAAACATTCTCAAAGAAATATAGACCAAGGCCATTCATCAGCACATCCCGATCTCTGAAAAACACATCACGGACAAAGTTTAATGGGTTGACAAGTTGAACCGCTGGCGACGCTCTAAAACGGTTTCACCTCTTTCCGAATCTTTGGGGAAACTAAATTTGTAACCTAAGTTACACAAAGAGCGCGTCTCCACTGCTTTTCATGTAACGCTGCCAAAAACCTGAAAGACCAAACCAAAAGCATCACTGGTAAGAGCCGCCCCAACAGAAACCACCTGGCTGTCCTTCAGCGCTGAGATGACCACTGACATTGCTGACAGCGACTTTCACTTCTAAATCCTGATGAGCTAGTGCAGCACCGTGTGACTTTGAACATAAAGGAAGGAGGTGTCCCACGTATGAAAGGTGACCAAACCCCCGGGTGCTGACGTGGGTGTTTATCGAAGGGCTGAAGCCGCAAGCTACTTTCCCTGACAGACGATAGCTGCAAAAATACTGGAAATGTTGAGGTCATCAGCCGAAGGCGAGACTAAACTGACCGAAGATCGCCACCTCACCACGGAGACAGAATCGCACAGGAGAGACGAGTTCTATGAAAACCACTGGAGCTGAGACAGAAGTTTGTGCCGTCTACGGTTTCTGGCTTCGTTCAGCTCAGCGTTTTCATTGATGGTCACGTTCTTATCTGTGGGGGGGATCACAAAGATAAACACACTGTCGATGAAGGTGACTGCGGCAAGAGCGGGAGCGCGGTTGCCCATACACAGATTCAACGGTAACACAAGCCGTTAACAGCCCCGCTAAAGATCGTCATCGTAGGATGATGAGGTGAATTCATCACCTCGACAGGATCGACTTTAACTGTTGTTGACCCAGCTACATCGATTAAGAACTCATTACACAGATGACCCGAGCTAACAGCAGGAGACCCCCCCCCCACCGGACTGAGCAATTAAAAGCCTTTTGAAACAAAATACAGTAACGAGACTCATGGATCAATAGCGTAGGAGGACGCTAACAGGGAATGGAGACGGGCTTGGACAAGGGTCCTGCAAGGCTTTTGGAAAACCTGCTGGAAAGGGTTCAGTTATTGCTTCGTCTCAGATCGATTTGTCTTTGCCTCTGGTAGAACTTGGAGAACTTGTTGAAGATGTTGGTGATGGGCAGAGCAACAATCAGCAGCCCGCAGATGATGCACAGGGTTCCTATCAGCTTCCCGGCAAACGTAACGGGGAAGGTGTCCCCGTAGCCCACGGTGGTCATGCTGATGGTGGCCCACCACCAGCAGATGGGGATAGTCTGCAGCTCTGACTCTGGAGCTTCTTTCTCCACAAAGTAAATGAGAGCGGAGAACATGGAAATGCCCACAGACAAGAAGAGCACCAGCAGCCCCACATCTCGGGAGCTGTGTTGCAGCGTGGTGCCGAGGGAGCGGAGGCCCGCTGAGTGGCGAGCCAGTTTGAGGATGCGAAAGACCCGCATCAGCCTCAGGATCTGCACCACTTTGCCAACATTCTCCAGCTCCGCGCTTTCCCCTTCGTCCATGATGTCCCAGGCTATGGTGACGTAGAAGGGCATGACCGACATCAGGTCAATAATATTGAGTGGACTGCACAAAAACTTCCTCGCTGATGGTGCGACGGCCAAACGGAGCACAAACTCCACAGAGAAGAACAGGACACAGAGGTTCTCAAAGAAAATCAGCACTGGGTTTTCGATCTCCTTTTCGTTGACGTCCAGCTGGTGGAAGTCCGGCATGCTGTGAACGCACATGGCCACGATGGAGACCAGGACCATGCTCAGGGAGGCGACAGCCATCGCTTTGGCCGAAGCGGAGTAGCCTGGATTCTCCAGGCGAATCCAGACATTCCTGCGGACGTTCGCGCACCAAGTGTCTTCGAACATTTCTACATCCTCCTCCGAAGACGACAGCTCCAGCACGGAGGAGGCGGAGCTGTGGAGCTGCAGCTCGTCGCTCCTCTGATCCCAGTGCTTCTCCTCGGCCATCTCCATCAGCTCGTGGAACTTGTCGCTGCAGCAGAAGTCCAAATGACGCTCCTTGATGCCCCAGTATTCAATCTCCTGATAAAACGAAACTACGCACAGTCCGTCTGCAAGGTGGATTTTACCCGTGAGATAAAAGTTGAGAACGTAGCAGAAGAAACGAGGGTTGCGATCAAAGTAGTACTCCATGTCTGAGGGACTGAAGTCGTCGCAAAGCTCCAGAATCGCCTCTTTGGAGCTGCAGCACAGAAGGCGTCCGAGGCGCGTCTGCGGGAATCGCCGGAGGACGGTGAGATCCATCCGTTGCTTGAAGCCTCCGACGTTGACGTTGATGAAGCAGCCGTCGCGGCCGGGCTGATGGAGGACCTGCCCGTACACCATGTCAGAGCTGCAGCTTCACCTGCGGGAAATCTCAGAGGCTTCGCTGCCTGCGGAAAACACGCAGAGATGAGTGCAGCTCACACTTATCACTATATGTCACTCGATACCATTGAAGAGGGAAACATCAGAGCCAGCCAGTGTCAGGTAACATCTGGGTTTCTGTGCCGCCCTGCAGCTTGGACCAGTTACAGGACAGCATCGCTCGCTCTGCACCTTTTCTTCACTATCTGTTTCCAAGCATCAGATGTAAAAAAAAAAAAAAAGTTGAATAATTCCCCTCAGTTATTGAGGAATAGTCAATGCAGTAATTGGTGGTAAAGGAGCTCCAACCAAGTACTGAGTGTATAAATGAACACACTTTTCACAACATGGACTGTAAATCCTTTTTTGATTGATCTTTGGAAATATTTGAGAGGTTTTTTTTCTGATTTTCATGAGCTACAAGCCAGAATCATCTAAATCTAAACAAAACAAGACTGGAAATATTTCACTTTATGTTGAATAAATATAGAATATATGAAAAGTTTACTTTTTGATTTGAATTACAAATAAAAAAATCTTTCTCACATGCTCTACTACTATTTCTCATTAGATGCATTAGTGCAGTATGTCCGCGTGCACACTAATTGTATTCATTTGCATTGAATGAACAACAAAACGTGCAGCAGGAATATACTTGAGCCGTAATACACGTAATACATGCACAACTCGGTGGCTCGGAGCGTAAACACAGTTTTGATGTGGTGCACCGTGCATTGTCAGCGAGGCTGTGATGACTCGTGTTTTTTACATGCAGCCGGTCATGAAAGCCCGTTGTGTGTCCTGCGTGTAGCTGTCTCACTTGTATTGTGTTACGCACGGTAATAACGCGTCTCAAATTGCAGCGGACGACGAGCCAAGGTCAGATTTGACACGTTTCCACACACACACACACACACACACACACACACACACACACACACATATATATATACACGCACGTACGCACGCACACACACACAAAGTTGTTACTCTGCAAAACGAGAAAGACACAAACGGTGAAATACCAAAGTGAACAAAACGCAGGACTTATGCGCTTTAACTCAAACTACATAAAAAGTGCGGGCAACGTTCAAACATGTCGCTGCGGACGGAGGTCACGGCTGCGGGAGCTTACCTGTCCACGTGCGGGTCCCTGCCTGCGGCGGGTCTGCGTGGTGCGGCGGCGGTGCGGGGTGGGACGCGGCTTCCAGCGCGGTGACACGGCTGCGCGTCGCTCCGCACTACAACAGGCGGCAACGCAGAGCGACACACACACACACACACACACACACACGCGCGCAGTGAACGTTTACCATGAGTGTAATGTAAGTACTTACATTACTCTTTAACGGCTGCTGCTTCTTTCCAATTTGTTTTTCTTCGTTGATTTTGTTTAATCTTCGCCGGGATATTTCTTGTGACATTTGATTTTTGTTTTTAATCTCATATGAAATTAAACTTTTTTTTGTTATGGGATGGGAAGTAAATTACCAAGCTGCTGCAAATGAAATGAAGCTTTTATATGCACATGTAACGTTAGATCTGACTGCAGGAGAGAGGCGGAGAGTGTGTGTGTGTGTGTGTGTGTGTGTGTGTGTGTGTGTGTGTGTGTGTGTGTGTGTGTGTGTGTGTGTGTGCAGGGGAGGTATAGTAGGTGTAACACTTGCAGTATGAATATTACTACACAAAGTCAGACAATTTGAAATGTTCCTTTAAAAAAACCATCCTCGGGACGCGGTAAACCACAGTGCACCTTGTAAAAGTGGGTTATTCACGTGATGCAGGTTTACCTTAAATCCTGAAAAAACACTGCAACTCCTGCTTAAACCCTCAATTTAAAAAAATAAATAAATAAAATAAGTAAAAATCACTGGAGCCCATCGCAGATTAAGAAGTAATCGTTTATTAATGTAAATAAATCACCAATATGATTCTCAGATTACAGAAAATGAGCTCACAGAACAAAGGAAAGCGTGATACTGTTCACTGCCACCAGGTGGCAGAACCAGACTGAGTAATAATTCATGAGGAACCACGTTAATGTACAGAACACCGGCATGTCGTCGTGTGAATTGTAGATTATATTAATTCTGGATTATATATCATTTGTTTTATGGATGGACAATAAAACAGGTGGCCAGTCTTCCTGCATGTAAAAAACGTTTTAATATCAATATTAAATATAGATCATAAAGCATTTACAGGTAAATGAGAGACATTGGACTGTCTGTTCAGGTGCTTGTTGTGCGTCTTCGGGATTAAACCACAACAATTTAACAAATCCGTCACATTTCTTTTAAACGTGGATTTTCTTTGTTTCCCTCGGGTCTCTCTGTCTCTTCAGCGTGGTGAAGAAAAAAACAAAAAGTCTTGTGTTCATGCGACCGGCCTGTGGCACAGCGGGCAGCAGTTGTAATTGACGATCTCCTGCTCCAGAGCGCAGTGTTTGCACACGCCGCACATCCAGAACTCGTACTCGTGGATCGGCAGGCCCGTCACGATGCAGGTGGGCAACCTCCCCTCCGCCCTGAGAGGAGAAAAGCACAATTAGTTCTCGGACGTCGTTCGCCCGCCGTCGCGTCGGATCTAACGCCCTCACCCCTCCGCGCGCGGCTCCGGCTCCGCGGCGCGGCCGTCCTCCGGCGGGTGCCTGGTGAAGATCTCCAGGGCCAGGTCCTCGTAGAGCTGCCGCCGCTCGGCCTCCAGGCTCTCCAGCGACTCCAGCTTGATGAAGGCCTTGGAGCAGGTGGCGAACGCCCGGCTGGCCGCCGCGCACAGGGCGAGCAGGGAGTAGATCTCCGCCGCGGGGATGACGTCCTCGTACTCGCGCAGGTGCATGGCTGTGACGGCAGAGGGTTAGACGGTCGGGTCAGACGCGTGGAAAAAAAAACACGTTTAACGAGTTAGACGTGTAACAGGACACGGGCGTGACGTCGTACCCGTGCGCATGGCGTTCTCCGTGTAGCCCTTGTACAGCTGCCTCTGAGCGAGCAGGAAGAAGTGATACGCCTCCGCCCCACGCCAGGCGCCGTCCACGACGCGGTTGTCCGCAGAGGTGGCGTCTTCCTCGAGCAGCCCGGCGAGCGCGAACGTGGCCTGAGGAATTCAAGCGAGCGCACGGTGAGCGCGTCTCTCGTCCTTTTTTCGCGCGGCCGTCATGTGAATCGATTCCGCACGCACCTCCGACTTCTTCCCTTTGGCTTTGCTCTGCTGGGACGCCTTCACCTGCTCGTGGTAACTTTCCACGAGATGCGCCGCCAGCACGTAAAGCTTCTTGACGCGCAGCGGTCGCGTCCCTTTCTTCGCCTCCTCGTCTGCAATCTGCGAACAGAGGCCGCGGGTTCTGTGGTGTGAACCAGGACGTTTTTGGAGAATTAAAACAAAACAACGTACCTTGAACATGAGTTTGGCTGCGTCGAGGAAGCGGTGGGCTTTCCGGTACAGCTCCACCGCCTCCAGAGTTTTGTTCTTCTCCAGGAGGTGGGACACGAATTTGGAGAGAAGGGACTTGATCTCCTTCATGTTGTGGGTCCTGGCGAGTTCCACGGCCTTGTTCCACTGAAGGAGAACGACAACAGTCTCACGACTTCGCTTCGTTTGCCTCGAGATCTGAGCGGCTGAGTCGTAGTCGCTTATCTCGCTGGCAGCGCGAGCTTTTCCAAACCGAGAGAATCAAAGTGAGGACAGCCGGCGGTTTCGCTCACCTGGTTCAGGTGGACGCACGTGTCGACGGCAGCTTTGGGCCGGCTGCACTTCAGGTAGGCGTTCACGGCCTGCTCGCACATACCCACGTTGGCGAACATCTGTCCGATCTCCTGCGGCGCCGAGAGCGGAGACAGGGTGAGATCCCGCCGAGGGCCGACCCGCAGCGCCGCGGTCTCGGCCGTCGCCGACGCGTCACTCACGGGTAAAAGTCTGTGGTTCTCCGGCAGCACGGCGGTCAGCCTCTCCAGCCCGTCGTAGTCCTCTAACATGTAGTAGCACTCTGCCAGCCGCTCCTGGTTCCGGCCCTGGAGGTAGTACTGCACCGCGTTGGTCCTGCAGACAGGAACAAACTTACATCTTCAAAACCACGATGACGTCGTCACAAAGCAAAACCGGCGTCTGAACCGATGGTGAACGTCAACAACGACCTGATTACCTATTTATAAGCTGCTACACGTCTACAAATGTAATACGCATGAAAAGTTAAAGCACCACTTCTGTCTGTCGGCGAAGTAGTCCCCGATCCCTTTGTAGGCCTGTTCCAGCAGAGCGTCGTCACAGTCCCCCGACCCGGTTTTGAGCAGCTGGAGAACCCGGAACCAGTCCCCCAGCTTCATCCTGAGGCTGATGGCCAGGTCCCTGCACACACACGCACACACACGCACACACACACACACACACACACACACACACACACACACACACACGGATCAGCATCCGTCTGTCACCTGTCCGTCCAGCAGAGCGCGCTCCGACTGCTTCCTTTCTTTAAATTTATTTTTACAAAACCGTTAGCACGCACGTGCAGCAAGTCGCTCACGCTAAGTCCTGACATCTTGCCCCGACGTACCTGCGATCCATATCCAGGTACATGCGCTCGGCCTCCTCGAACCGGCTGAAGTAGGCGGCCACCTCGGCCTGCTTCATGGGCTCGCTCTGCAGGTGGCCCAGGCGCTTGACGAACTGGATGCCGTGGTAGTCCCTGCAGCGGACGAAGGCCTCCTCCGCCGTGCCCAGGTCCAGCTTCTGCAGCGCGGCCTCGGCCAGCAGGCGCCTGACGGGCGGAGAGCGGGGGGGGTGGGTGGGGGGTGAGGAGGACGGCGAGGCGCTCTCAAACTAATCGATTTGTGTCGGACCCCGTGATCCGGTCCGCGTGAGGTGACTGGTGAAGATGATCTTTCCGTCTCAGCTGACCGCTGGAACATTTTTTTGATGGTTGCCAGATTTGGAGGGAAGCTGCAAAAACTGACACGCCAGCCACAGGACACACAAAAGCAGCCGCCGTCCACTTCCTACGCAGCTAATCTGACCCCAGAGCAGGGTTCATTTCTATTTCTGAGAGGGAAAGGGAAAAGCACGCGCCGGGGTTTTACCAGAGTCTGGGGTGAGGGTTGTCCTCGATGAACTGCGAGGCCACCTCGATGCTGGCTTTCTCGATCAGAGCGCGGCTGTCCCTCAGCGAGCGGATGTCGAAGTTGATGAGGTTGTCTTTGTTGGGCCTCTCCGGGTCCTGCGACACAAGCGGTGACATCACACCCTCCCGTTCTAACGAGCCAGCGATGAATCCCGGAGACGCTCGAGACGTTAAACTCAGGCTGCAGGTTTTACCTTCATGATTTCATCGAGCAAGACGGACTTGATTTCCAGGTCCTCAAAGTGGCAGATGTATCCAGATGTTTGGATGGGCTCCTGCCGGAGAAGAAGTCGGGGGGGTGGGGCAGCTGAATATTTAGAACGCAGGCGCAGGGTCGCGGCTTTTAAAACCTCGTGTCGTTTGGCGCCGATCACTCGCCTCGGGGTCGAGATTCCGGAACACGTACATCCGGGTCTTCTCCATCACGGCGAACAGATCGGGGTTGTCGTTCGCCCACTTCATGTCCCAGACGTCCTTGCGCTCGAACTTGGACGGATCTCCCGCCGACGCCTGGTCCCCGGCGCCGTCGTCCTGCGTGGCGGCGCGAACGTCCAGGTCCAGCAGAGTCAGCACGCCGGCGATGTCGATCATCGCCAGGCGACTGAAGGAAAAGAAGCGTTTGTGCGTGGCGGCGCTTCAGGTTCGGAAAGCCAAGACGACGGCGCACATCTGCACGCCGTCTCGTCGCTCACCTGGAGTTGCAGTTGAGGGACAGGTGGTAGGCTCTGTTGTTCAGAGCGTACTTCTGGACCAGAACCACATTTGGGAGGCTGTATCTGTGGATGGCGCCGGACTCGTGGCCCTGCAAGCACACACACACACACACACACTCTCTCAGTGTCGCACTCTGTGTTTGACTTTACGTCGTGTGATGAGAAAGGAAAACGTCCGCACCACAATCAGGGTCTTGTCTGTCGCGGTGACGCAGCAGATGGGATTTCGAGTCGCCTGAAACAGACACGCGACACGTTATCTCCTCGGTATCGCGCTCCGGCGTACGAAAGGTCTCCGTCACGTACCGGGAAGCCTTTCGCGAACTCCGGACCGCCGTCGACGGCTCCAGCTGGAACGCTGTCAACGTGATAGAGCCTGAAGAAGGAGCAGGAAGTGGAAAACGAGCGAGTCAGAGCCTGAGAGACGGCCAGGAAGACAAAAACGGTCCTGGCGGGACGTCGGGTTTGCGCCGGGCCCGTCTGGAACCTCGGTGGCATTTTGTTCAGCTGAATGAGTCCTTGTCACGCTGGCGTCAGAACCAACACCCTGCGCTGTGAACAGAGAGCCAGTAATCCCCAGGTTTCAACCCACGGACTCACACCCGCAGCCCCGCGGTTCTGGAGCCTCCCTGTAACTTTCCATGACCTGCCTGATCCCAGCGGCAAAGGTCAGGTACGGTCGCTGCGTGTGCGGTTCAGTTTCAGGAGCAAACCCACCTCTCTCTTCCCTCCTTCTTGGTCCCGGTCACCTGGTTGATCTCCAGGGCCGTCAGCTTCTTTGCCACGCGGTACTGCCACAGGTAGAAAGCATCTTTGGACGCGGCGATCACGTGCGTCTTGTTCATGGTGACGAACAGCGGATCTGACCCAAAAGTGACAGGGGGATGGAAGATGAGTTTTACACACCATAAAATATATATTCTACTGTCTTTACACTGAAAAATCTCTTTTGAAATAGGGAATTCTGTTTCAGGTTTTCTGTGTGGATTAACTCCAACGTGCAGGTCCGGTCAGGAGGAGAAACCTCTCTCGTCATCGAGCAGGGTGGGAAGTGTCGGACCCGCTCGGACCAGCGGGTCTCTCGCACCTGCGCGCTTTTGAAATGTCTTGGCGTGAGCTGCCGCGCAAATATTTGTTCACGTCTGCAGCGGAGACGGGAGTTCTTAGGATCTGCGAGGCAGACGGACGCCCCCGTGCTCGCCGTCTGTTTGCTATAGGACGCTGTGAAAGGACGGAGGCGTGGGCGAGCGCCAACCAGCGCCTCGCGTCCATCTATACGCGGGGGTGCGATCTCTCACGTTGCCCCGAGGAAAGCTCGCCGCGTTGCACGCTCGTGCAGATGGCGTGTTTTTAAAGACGAGGCGATGACGGCGAGCGCTCACCGATGTTGATGTACTTGGAGTCCAGCGGCGTCCCGATGGAGTTGCACAGAAGCAGGACGTACTGGAAAACACACACACACACACACACACACACACACACACACACAGCGTCACTCCGCGGGGTCGAGTCCGGACTCCGCGACAAAAGGATGACGTGGTGGTTTTGGGAGGTTTCATTTGTACGTTACCCGTGCGTGACTCCCAGACTCTACCTCAACGTCCTCCTGCGCGGCAACGGGTTAGAAACACAGGAGGCGAGACAGCAGAGAAACACGTGTGATCCTCACTGCACATCGTCTGCTCTTATCTTATATGGTGCAGAGCGCATTAGCTTAGCAACTAGCATCTCAAGCCCCCCCCCCCCCGCATCACGCTTTTGATTCGCTTCCCTTCTCGGTGCCGCCTGGCGAGGTCGTACCTGAGGCTGGCTGTCGTCCGCCTTGCTGGCCAGGACGCAGAAGTCCCCCGAGGTGGTGATGGACATCAAGCTCTTCACGTACTTGACGAACTTCTCGTTGTTTTTGGTGTCCCAGAACACCACGCAGTGCTCCTGCCGCTCGGGCTTCGTGTAGGCGTACACCACCGTGCTGCAGCAGTAGCCCCACTGCCGGGAAACGCAAGAGAGCGTCGCGTTGTGCGCGTGTGTGTGTGTGTGTGCGACAGACACACAACCGCGCGCTGTCCGGACCAAATAAACAATTTGTTGGGAGCATACAGTGTTTGCGTTTACCTTGTAATCTGGTCTGATGTTGGCGAAGAAGATGTAGGAGTCCACGGCCAGGCCGATGCGCAGCCCCCCTCCCTCCCAGGCGACTCCGGTCATCTGCTTCCCGGGAACTTTGAGCGTTCTCAGATGCTGTTTGAACAACAAAAAGCATTTCATGTGCAAAACTGAGACATTCCACTGTCATAGTATTTGTGTTTCCCCACCGATCAACGACGTGGGACAGTTTTACTGTGGTGGCAGATGGGGACAGGTGTAAATAATCTGTCCTCTCACCTCCCCAAATGGCGTGTAGAACTGCACCACATTGAATTCCTTCTCCAAGTTGGAGGCTCGGAGGGAGCCGGCCACGGCCAGGACGCCGCCACAGTGGTTCCACTGGATGCTGACCACGTTCATCAGCGTGTCGATGCACACGGGGTCTGCGGGATGAGGCGGCGTCAGCGGCGAAACGTTTCACTGGCGAACGCGCCGCTGGCTTCTCCCCTTACTTTCATCGTTCTCGAAGCGCATGATCTGGCACCGCCCGTTGTCGAAGCAGATGGCGAGACACGGACAGTCGGGCTCCACGTAGCCCCCGGTCCCTGCGTACCAGTGGATGCCCGCTATGCTGAGAGCTCCGGCCACATTAGTCAGACAGCTGATGGTCATTTTCATCTGGAATGATAACGCAGGAGATCAAAAATCAACATATGCTGACGTGCAAAAAGGGAGAATCGCTATCCGGGCACACGAAGCCGCTAATCTTTAACCGATGCACTCACGATGAAGTTCCCTTGGTTGTCGTAGATCTGCACTTCCCCGTTGGCCATGCCAAAGAGGAGGATCTTGCTGTCCGGAGACCAGGCCACGTGTGCCAGCTGGTTTCCCTTCAGCTCCTTTCCCCAGATCCGGTTACCTGCAGGAACGAGGCCGTCGGTGAGCGACACGCCGAATCTGTTCAGGAGACCACGGCGATCGCTCCGTACCGTCCACAGAGCCGACGATGACGGCTCCGTCTTCGTACACGATGCAGATCTTCTGACCGTCCGCGTTCCAGCTCATGCTCCTCACCACCGACTTGTTCCTGTTGTTGATCATCTCCTCGTACCACGCGCCTGAAAGGAGGGGCGGACACGGCGAAGACCGTCGACGCCAGCTTCATTCACGCGCCTCTCTCAGGCCGCGGCAGCCAACTCACCTTTGTAGAGCATCCACACAATGATGAGTCCGTTCTGGTCGCTGGTTGTCAGCTTCTCGTACTGCTCGTTCCACGTGACCACCTGCACCGCACCTGCGAGTGGAGTGATTGAGAAGCATCGGGCGACGTTCCTGTGGTTTATGACGTTCATTAATGATAACAGGCGTGACATACGACTCACCACTGTGTCCCTCCAGAGTCTGGTTCATTGACAGATTACTGGGGGCAGCGAGACCTTTAAGTTTGGCGTCATCTGTTGAGACACCACTCGCAGATCAGCAAACAATAATTAAGTGAAATCGAAAAGGGAGCAAACGGTTAAAAATAAATCAAAAGTCTCTGTCTGGCTCGGATGGTGGTGGTTGTCGTTTAACGTAATAACATTAGCTCCGTCCCAAAGGCGGAGTGCAGGCTGGTACCATTTCGACCAACAGCGACCGGACCCGGAGCCAAAGGGCTTATCAAAGATTACTTGCACAATGAAAGAGCACAGCCCTCAAAATCTCAGTCATACGGGGCATTACATAACAGCTTTAACAACTTTCACTTCTCCATTCTGCAGGCCAAACGTACAGGACACGAGTCATCATCACCAGAATCCTGCACTTTTATTCTAACCTAAAGCAAAATAACATAACAAACATATATACAGTACATAAATATATTTAATAGTTAAATGTGAACAAGGACTCACTGGTTGTGAGTGTGTATTATTATTATCATACGAATCAAGAGTGGGACTTGACGTGGGTCCAGAGCCCGAACCTGAACCCGGACCCTGAGCTCACCTGTCTGAGTTTCAAGCTTGAGGACTCTCAGGAGACCGTCGTCCCCTCCACACGCAATGAAGCCCTGGTCTTTGTTCCAGGAGACACATTTCAGGTTGATATTGTTGGGGATGGCGATCTGTAACGGACGGGAGATTGCAGCCGCGCGTTGATCGATCGATGATTAACCGACGTGTTGATGGGTGGGCACCTGGGGGTGTCGGGGAAACTCACCTTCTTGCTCAGGTAGATCAACATGGTGACGCTGATAACAGCCCCGTATTAGTTATATTAGTGAACACAACAATGTGCTAACCTGGCGCCAGTTAGCAAACAAAACAGCCAAAGTTAGCCAACATGTTCAAGCTAGCTCGTCAGGCTGCCTCGACCTGGGAGATGCAACGCTAGCCTGTACCGTTAGCTTCGCTAGTTAGCTCGCAGCCGCAAACGCGCGCACAGCTAACACAGGCTAACAGTTAACGTTAGCCCGACTTAGGCTAATGCGACACTGCGGTTCTAATGAATGACGTTAGCAAAGGTGTTGGGGGGAAAAAGCGGCTGGAATTTGACGCAGCGTTGCTTGTTTTCCGCGGACTGCAGAGCCGAGGCTGTGGCTTTCCCCGGTCGCCCGTGGTAACCGTAAACCGGAAATGCTGAAATCGCGGTGCGTCCTGGGAGTTGTAGTTTTTCTTGTTCGCGCGTCAGGGCTTGGCGGGTTTTTTGGGTTTTTTTTTTAGAATATTTCAGACTGAAGATCGACTGCACCAAAAAAATGGAAAATAATAAACGTATTTTAAGAGTGAAAGAGTCGCGATGCTAAAGGGTCATGTCACAGTTTTAATCATTTACAATGTGGCTTGCCAACCCGTATAAAACAATACAAAGAGATGTACTGCATCCATTGTTTCAGATGGTTTTTAATTTCCACGTGCACCTTCCCAGTAGAAAATATACAAGTTAAAAGTTGTCTCGTAAAGAAGCACCAGAGCATGTAATGCACATAACTGACAGTTTACACCACAAATACGCTTTTCACTTTATTCCCCACGCACGTTCCACAGATACAACATAGTAGAAAATACAGTACAAGAAAGTAGTGTATGAAGAAAATGACTGTACATTGAAATAATGACTGGTTACATAACTGAACTTAACTAGAAATCCCCTGGTTTTGAAACCAGGACTGCTGCCAGAGATGTTGGTCCATGACTTGCCAGCGTACAAAGTACTTTCACCAACAAAACAATTACCTGACCAATCAATGTTGTGCAATAAAGTTGTTAAAATCTTTCAGTTCAAAGAAAAGGATTATAGTAATTCTGCGATTACTTGAATCAGGTTTTATTTTGGACTTTTCTCTGAGTAATAATGCTGCAATCAGAGGGACAGCAACAATGCTTTTGTTGCTTAAGAGATTAGTTGTTGTGTTGTGACTGAGAAATGCTCTCGGAGCACACGAAAAGGATGTGATGCAATACAATCCTCCAATTATCTCACAGTGTGTGAATCTGAACTGCTGCTTTTCTTACAAATACACAGGTATATGTAAACATTTACACCAGTTACACCTGACTTTACTGTAAGAAGTGACAACAGACGGTGCTGTGAATGCAAAACTGCAGGTTTATAAAACAATGATGCTCCCAGTGAACTGCATGAGAACTCACTACCACGCAGACCTCTATCAAATCTTAGACACGTAATAGACATGAAACATTTTGAGGGTTATGACACCTGAAGGTCAAGAAAAGTGGATTCGTTGCTAATCCTTAGCGTGTCTTCCGACGGTATCGCTGTTCTCAATACAGCCGTTGACCTTCAATCAGATTCACTTTGTCTGAAAGTTCATCAAGTGAACAGAGAGTCAAGGAAATAGATTTTATGTTTGTTACGTCTACCAGTTCACCACGATAACGGGGTATTATACAACTATAAATCAGATTCAACTGCACAGTGATCATTGCAATATAATTGCAACCGTCCAAGCTAGCACCCATATCTGCGGATATTTCTGTCATATAATATTCACAGTGAAATCTTTAAATTGAGCTCAGCCTCATCCAGTGAGATGTAAAAGGATATGTTTTCTGCTCAGCTCCTGAATGGTTGACTGGACCTTTTTCTGGAACACAATCTGAGCTTCACACATGCAGGCGTCTTGGGTTATTTCACTTCTCATTTCCTCTGAAACGGTGAGTAGAAACATGGAGACTGGGTTTATTGTCGCCTCATTGCAGCATATTGAGAGTCAATCTCAACACAATGAGTCCGTGTTGATGTTCGATAGCCTGCGCTTCTGTTCCGAGCGCGCTGAAGCTTACACGGAGGATACGCATCCAACAGTACAGCTGAGATTATCGTGATTCTGTTTTTTTGTGAGAGAGATTAGAGAATTCAAAATGTTCCAGTTACTTCAACTAGTTAATCACAAGCTAAGACCATTGATTGAGGTGGATCAGGTGGAGTTAGCTTTAACTAGGACATCATCAAATCACTGCAAAGATACAATCACAACAGACAGCAGGCAAATCGATTACAACCATTTTTTTTTTGGGCCTTTACGCAGACCCGTGAGCTCACACCACAACTTCCAGTGCCTCAGCAGTTCATTGCTTACACCAGCCCAGCACACGCTTATGCTCTACGAACTGTGCTGTCAGCGGCTGCATCAGTGGAAATGTTGGGTAGCTCTGGTTGAGGTCAACTACAGACTTTGACAGCTGAAGGATGCAAAAAGAAAGAAAGGTGTCATAGCTGTAAAAATTGCAGTCCACGTCATAACTCTAAATCTGTAGACAAAGGCAACGCACACTGTGTGAGGCGTTCAGAAAACTGCCATCTCACCTTAAGTCATCAAGCAGATGGACCAAACCATCTCTGTTGGAGCCTCTTCAAGTATCATAGGGAACCTTTGGCTGATACAGTTGTTTTGTAGTTGTTCCCTCATGTGAATCGTGTCCATGCGTGCTCTCGGTAAGTTAGTGGCACACATGCTCAATCAGCGCTTGTTGCAATAGACAGTAACGCTGAAACCCTGAAGCTCAGGGTGTGGTGAGACATGCTGGGCTCTGAGAGGGATCCAGTGCACAGACACCATTATGTATATCAAAGAAAAAAAAAAAGCACATTCTTACGTGAGCACGTTTTCTGGTCTGCGTTCAACACGTATCCCACGTGACATTTGCAGCTGTAAGAATCACCGTTGTTGACACAAACGTGCTG
Organism: Psettodes erumei; assembly: GCA_016785225.1. Classification (NCBI taxonomy): domain Eukaryota; kingdom Metazoa; phylum Chordata; class Actinopteri; order Pleuronectiformes; family Psettodidae; genus Psettodes; species Psettodes erumei. The sequence continues at coordinate 553,595 of JAFBJZ010000402.1, read as the reverse complement.
ACAGCTGTGTCCCTGAGCACATGGATCCAAACCTGAAAGAGAAAGTCTGAAACGACTCAGCAAACTGAGCCTCAGCCATCACTGCAGCTGCTGCAGAACAAAACAAAACAGCTCGTAGTTGTGTGAAAATGTGGAGAGTTCTCACGTGAGCATGTCTTCTTATCCGTGTTCAGGACATATCCTGCGCGACACTTGCAGATGTAAGAGTTTCCACTGGCGACACATATGTGCTGGCAGTCATGTCCCTGGGCACAAGCGTCCAGAGCGGAGCCTGAAAGGAAAAGTTCACAACTCAGTGACTTAGTCTCACGACATTCAAAACAATCGCTTGGCTTTTTGTGGAGCCAGTTCACGTCTAAAGAAGTGGAACCCTACAACAAATGTCAACATGTGCAGTCTTCCATAGTATCTCATTCACACAGCCAGTTCTTACTGTCCATGAGGAGGCTTTAAAGCCAGAATGACAACCAGTCCTGTTGAGACACTCCAAAAGTGGAGCTCCGTGTCCAAGATGAGGCTAACGTGCCGACACCACGCATACCAAACGTGCATAATGAAATAACTCCAGAGCTTACGTGAGCATGTTTTCTGGTCTGCGTTCAACACATATCCCACTGCACACTGGCAGATATACGAATCATCACTGTTGACACAAATGTGCTGGCAGTCATGTCCACGGGCACATGGATCAGAACCTGAAAAGAGACACTTCCACATCTGACTGACACGGTCCTTTGGTACCGGACTCATTCCACTGTGAACCCTGCGACTGTTGCCGTTTCTTTCAAGGTATCACACAGAGGTTGTTTTTCAGAACGAGCTCAAGGACTGAAGTTCCCAAGCAAATTCAATCAAGCAGCTCAACTTTCCGTCTGGAAAATAACGTATATTACATTTTTCAAAAAAAGCAGTGACACGTGATGAGGTCCAAGTTCTTACGTGAGCAGGTTTTCTGGTCTGCGTTCAACACGTATCCCGCTCGACACTTGCAGACGTACGAGTCGTCGGTGCTGACGCACATATGTTGGCAGTCGTGTCCCTGGGCACATGTACCCGAACCTGAAATCAAACACGCCCACATCTAACCACAACAATCAAAAGATGCCACGTAAGTAACAGAACCGACCGTGTGACGGGCCCGTGTGGTCGAGGATTCATAATAAGGACTTTCGTAGCAACCCCTCGATATTTTAGCGCGACTAAAAGAAAGGTCCGAGTTCTTACGTGAGCATGTTTTCTTATCTGCATTCAACACGTATCCCGCTCGACACTGGCACAAGTATGAGTCATCACTGTTTACGCAAATGTGCTGGCAATCGTGTCCATGGGCACACGGATCAGAACCTGGAACGAGACATGGATGTCAAATGTCCACGTGTTACTCCATGACATTATGCATGCAGGGAATTGGACAAGCCTCCGTCTGGGCATAACTCCTTTAACAATTGCACGATTTAGTCCTCCAGAAGAAGTCGACTTCCTGACACATACTGCATGGGTGCATGAAGATTTTCGTTGCCTTACGTGAGCACGTTTTCTGGTCCACATTCAACACATATCCTTCGGGACACATGCAAAGGTAAGACTCGCCATTTTTGACACAAATGTGTTGGCAGTCATGTCCCTGGTCACACGTGTCCAAACCTGAAAAGAGACACTTCCACAGCTAAGGTCCTCTGTGAAGATCACGGTCTGCCAAACTTAATTAAAACGGATAAAGGCCCTCGCTGCTTTTAATCAAGCGTTGCAATGTAAAGTCGTTAAGGACTCTAGCACAGAGGTAAAATCCTGGTTCTTACGTGAGCACGTTTTCTGGTCCGCATTCAACACATATCCCTCAGTACACATGCAAAGGTAAGACTCGCCATTTTTAACACAAATGTGTTGGCAGTCATGTCCCTGGTCACACGTGTCCAAACCTGAAACGAGACGCTTCCACAGCTGACAGCGATGCCCACAGCCAAATGTACGTTGTTTTTTTTTTCCATTTTAAAAACCAGTGATGCTGCACCAAGTTCTTACGTGAGCACGTTTTCTGGTCCGCATTCAACACATATCCCTCACGACACGTGCAGATATAAGAGTCCTCACTGTTTATACAAACGTGCTGGCAGTCATGTCCGCGGGCGCATGGATCAGAACCTGGAACGAGACAGGTCCAACATGTAACTGGCATCTCACGACATCAGCGGAGGTGAGATGGGGCTTTGATTACATGATCCATTCCTCCTTAGAGTTACTCAGGCTGAGCTCAACAACTGAGTGGGGGAAAGTGCTCAAGCTCAGGTAAAAAAAAAAACTATAATGTATTTGGCCCGTTCAACTTTAAGACCAGAGACATGGCTCTGCAGCACACTACAGAAAAAGAGGAAGGTGCTTACGTGAACATGTTTTCTGGTCAGCATTCAAAAAATATCCCAAGTGACATTTGCAGATGTAAGAGTCATCAGTGTTGACACAAACATGCTGACAGTCATGGCCCTGGGCACAGGTAGCCGAACCTGAAAACAGACACTCCCACATGTAAAGTCAAACCACACTGCAGCTGAGAGGTGGACGGGCCTCGGGACTGTCGCAGCACCGGATGAAAGCGACTCGTAAGGGTCCTTACGTGAGCACGTTTTCCTGTCTGCGTTCAACATAAACCCCTCGTGACACATACAGCGGTAAGAGTCGCCATTTTTCACACAAACGTGCTGGCAGTCATGTCCCCGGTCACATGTGTCCAAATCTGAAAAGGGGGACACACCTACATGTAACTGCACTGATGTCAGCGGCCAGTGGTGGTAGAAATAGTCACCCGAGCTTTTTCAGTTTTGGAAGCCAGTGCCACTGCACGTCATGAGGTCCAAGTCCTTACGTGAGCAGGTTTTCTGGTCTGCATTCAACACATATCCCGCTCCACACTTGCAGACGTACGAGTCGTCAGTGCTGACGCACAAATGTTGGCAGTCGTGTCCCTGGGCACACGCATCAGAACCTGAAAAGAGACACTCAAACAGCTGACCACTCCGTCTAACTCAACAAGTCAAAAGCCCAAGAGTTAACTGTGATTCATCTCACGACACCCGCAGACTTAACGCTAACTGGCGGTCGGAAACCTGGATGGGTCGGGCTTTGTGTGATGAGCCAATAGGTTTGGCTCAAAAAACCCGACCTTCAGACCTACTGAGAAAACCAGAATTCTTACGTGAGCAGGTTTTCTGGTCTGTGTTCAACACGTATCCCGCTCGACACTTGCAGATGTACGAGTCGTCGGTGCTGACGCACATATGTTGGCAGTCGTGTCCCTGGGCACATGTACCTGAACCTGAAAAGACATGCTCCCACAGCTGACCACTCCGTCTAACTCAACAAGTCAAAAGACCACGAGTTAAACTGTGCTTCATCTACACACTCATCACGCATAAACACGGTTGGGAACCTGGTTGGGCAAGGCTTTGTACAGGCTCGTCTTACACATTTGTCCCAAAAACCCAAGATTCAGATCTACTGACAAAAACAGAGTTCTTACGTGAGCATGTTTTCTGGTCTGAATTCAACACATATCCCGCTCGACACTCGCAGACGTACGAGTCGCCACTGTTGACACAAATGTGTTGGCAGTCGTGTCCTTGGGCACATGGATCAGAACCTGAAAAGAGACACTCACATCTCCACACATCTGACTGACACAGTTTGTCCCTCTTATCCAACCAGGCCGTCATCATGTTGCGCTTATTTCATTTGAATAGTTGGCCCTAATCTATTTAAGACACCCAGAAACATTGCAAACACAAAGTCCCTCACTGATTGATGTTCAAAGGAGCTTCAGAAACCTCAGAATTCCAAGGCCACTGAAGCTTTTCACATCCGATCCCAAATCCATGCTCGAGGAAAACTCAGTCAGCTTTTCTCAGCTTTTGCTCAGCAGTGGTTTTCAGGAGGTAAATCTGATGAGAACACACCAGGATCTTCTGGACCACTGGCACACTGAACAAAAACACAAGGACAAAGACAAGGACTCTTACGTGAGCAGGTTCTCTTGTCCGGGTTCAAGACGTAGCCCGTGCGACACCTGCAGTTGTACGAGTTGCCGTTGTTGACGCAAATGTGCTGGCAACTGTGTCCGCGAGCACATGCATCCAAACCTGAAAAGAAAGATTTCAAAGTCTGATTGGCTTACGTCTACAGCTAAATCAATCTTTTGTTGTTGTTGTTGTTATAAAAGTAGTAGGGCCAGGGTACACGCTGATTAATTGTGCAAATATTTCTTGTAAATAGCCACATGCAGATTAGTTTGCTTGATCGCTTTGCTTCAACTGCGGCGACAGTGATTTTACTTAGTTGTTAAAAATTATCTTTATTAGCTCGTTATCTGTGGAGAGACTCAGTCATTTATCACTTTGGATGAATTTGAATAATAAATGACAATATCTCCACGCCTCAGGTTCAAGCCGACATTCAGGAGCAGTCTTGGGTTTTTTGTATTGAACAAATTGAAAATAACATGGAGATTTAAATGTGGCTAGCTCTTTCCCCCTGTTTCAACTCTTCGCGCTAAGCTTAGCTGATGACATACGTGAGATCTTCTGCATAAGCTTCATCTTGGGGCTAATTCAAGCAATGATTAAAAAAACAAAAACATAACATGCCTTTTAAAGTTTTCCACTTGACTGTATCTTCATCATGTTCAGCACAAGCCAAATTAGTTTTTGCCTTGCTGCATAAATGGCTGTTATAGGTTGACAGCGCAGAGTGCGAAGAGCAGCGCGCTTCCTGTGAAGAGTACGGGCAGCATCATTTCGGGTTTCAGCCATTTTAAAGTATTCAAGCATGGAGGTTTTGCTCTGAGTCAGCAGATCGACCGGCGATCAGAGGTTTGTCTTCTTCTTTACATTGGTTAGTACGTGACTCAAACACCAGTTTATGGGAAACTGGCTGTAAATCACTAGAGTTACCATTGCCCTTTTTCTTAAGGACTAAAGAAGAGGACCATTAACTTTAGAATGGAGATTCCCTCAGTGACGCTGCCCATCTAATCACAGGTAAATTTAGAGAGATGGATCCGACATACCGTTGTTTCCTTTACCGTCATTTTCATTATTTATTCCATTCTCGTCTTTCCTGTCATCTAGGCCTAGTCCATAATCATCAAGCCCACCGTTTAGTGGAGTATCCGCACTCCCGTTATCATCATCCTTACCACACAAGGTCTCCCTAAATTTGGAAGTGAGCTTCTCAATAACACCATAGGTCTCCACATAGAAGACATGGTCATCTAGAGGTTGGCTGGCCATGAGGCGGAGGGACATCATGTCAGCTCTGTCTACTCCCACGGCGTAGATCTCGATCCCGGAGGCGCGAGCTGAGGCCGACACGTCCTCCACCTTGTCCTGGGGCCTCCCGTCCGTCACGATGATGGCCACTTTGGCGATGTTCATGGAACTGGCCCGGGCCCCCGCCTCTGCGGTGAAGGCCTTCTCCATGGCCGTCTTGATGGCCATGCCCGTCATGGTGCCTGAGGCGAGGGGCACGACACTGGCCAGCGCCCGCTTCAGGGCGGACTTTTCAAAATAGGTCTTCAGCAGAAACTCAATCTTCACCGTGCTGGCGTAGTTGACGAGGCCAACCCTTGTGGAATCAGAGCCGATCTCCAGGCCGTCCACCATGACTTGCAGGAACTCCTTGGCCTTCTCAAACTCAGCAGGACGTACGCTGCGGGAGCTGTCTATGATGAAGACCAAGTCGATGGGCCGATTCCTGCAGTTGGATCCGGTTGCTGTAAAATATAAATCAGTGTATACATAAAAAAGCTCAGCGTTTATTGTGTTGAATCCTAAGTTTCCATCTCGTCTCCATCGGTGAGAAAGAAATTCTGGCAAAGGAATATACCTTTACGCTTGCTTTGAAAATCAGCATCAATCATCAACCTTTCCTCCAGCAGATTAATACCTTTAAGAATATTCAAAACAGCTCAATTTTAGGTGCAGTTCATTGAGCCCGAGGAAACGTGGGCTAGAAATGAAAGTTCGCTGTGGCATGAGAGCAGAATGATTTCTTACAGCAGAAAACAACGGTGATGTTAGCAGGTGAGTAGAAGCCTTTAACGGCTTTTACTTTCAGTTATATGTTAACACTAACCATTGTGTTTGTTTATATTTTCATACAAAATATATAGCGTGTTTGCATTTTCTTGTCTGGGACAAAATGAGCTGGGACATATGAATTAAATTTATTTTAGAGAAACGGTTGGAGAATCTTGCAGCATGCAGTGGATGAAATATTTTAAATACATCAGTAATCATTTAAAAAATATATGTATTTAACTATGTAATAAAGAAACAACGTACTACTATACTATAGAATAAAGTACACTGACCTCTGCTGTCAGTCCTCAGGTGGTCGGCGGCACCTGAGCGGACGCTCTGCTGCTGGAAGCCGCGGACGCTGACGTCACCCAGCCGCACTTCTTGAAAGCGTTCATAACTTTGATCTTCGTCAGAGGTTTGTTCGGCAGATCTGAGATCTGCGACGCGCTGGTACACCCTCGGAGGGACCTGCGGGGACACTCGCGGGACGGAAGGACCGACCGAGTGAACCGAGTGCGGCCGCCGCTGCGGGACGGTGCCGCGCGCTGCCGATGCCAGAGCGCCGACGACGCACAGCAGTCCCCACGTGAATGACGTCATGTTGCCCGTCTCCTGGTCCTTCTGCACGCGTGCTCCGGGTCTCCAGCGCGGCACCGCTGCTGGACGTGGTCTACTTATACGATCCGGCCCACGGCCCACAAGGCGTGGGGAACAAGAGGTCCAATCCGGAGACAGGTGGCGGAGGTGAAGGAACGAGGCTGATCTCAGAACATTGGCTGCTACTTTTCTGTAGTAATGCACAAGAATTTAATTCATTTAATCTTTGTTGTTTCTTTATGTATGTATTTATTATTATTATTATTATTATTATTATTATTATTATTATTATTATTATTATTATTATTATTATTATTATTATTATTATCATCATCATCATCATCATTATATTATCATTATCATCATCATTATTATTATTATTATTATTATTATTATTATTATTATCTAGACCATCATCATTATCATTATTATTATTTTGCTGCTCGAAAAAATTAGGACTGTGGGGTGTTTACTTGCAATTGTGTTGTGCAAAGTGTTGTTGTTTTTTTTACGTGATATGACTTTTACTTTCTGACAAACTGACAGACAAACTAATTAAATAAACTAAAAACAATTAATTTATAACTATAAAAAAAAACTGTATACGACGGCAGCTGACGAAATAAGACCGACCCCAGGCCACCTTGCTTGTTCTGAAGCTTTTGACCATATCTTCATCAGCATGGGGAGTTTTCTCAGTTCTCATATAAATACTCAAATCTCCTTCTGCTCTTCTTGTCCAGTAACTGACCATTTATGTGGCCTCGACTTAAGGTGCAAGATATAAACATAATTTCCCTTCAGGGATGAATAAAGTAATCTATCTATCTATCTATCTATCTATCTATCTATCTATCTAAACGCATCAACAGCACGTGAGTGCAAATGAGGGCAGGTTATAGATACTATGGGGCCCTCTTGTGGCCCGTAGTGCAAACTGTACATCTCAGACCTGCCTCTTCCAAAGTAGTTTGTCTGTAAATAACGCATATTAGATTATGTGCAGCCTCACATGAAACCTTCTTCTGTGAGCAATTCAAATCACCTCGGTTTTGTCATGGTAACCCAGCGTTTTGAGGATGTGTTACACTGAGTGCTTTGTATCGAGCTGCAGACAATGCAAATGATTCCCTCTGACTTCCCCATAAGGGAAGCAAGTGAGAACTTCGTCCCCAGGAGCAGGTCACACCATCGAGAGGGGAACGAGACATCACACTTCTTTTACCCCTGTGTATCCACGATGTTCTTGTTTTTGTTAGTTGTGTGTCTCATATCTTGTTCAGGAGAGAATTATCAACCGCTTGAGCGCTCTCCTGGGGACATCATGATTGGAGTACTTCTCCCTTTTCACTCAAAAACCAACAGAACCACAGTACCAGGACCAGTCTCCTGTACAGAGTAAGTACGTCCTCACTGAAATGATTGTATTTACATGACATCCAGCTAAAAAAAAAAAATCATATGTGAACTTTCATCATCAAGTTCTGTGTCGATTTTTTGCAGCTTTGACATAGAAAAATTCATACACTTTCAAGTGATCAAATACACCATCAGAGAAATAAACCAGCACTCGCCAGTTCGACCCACCGTCACCCTGGGATATGACGTCTATGACACTTGTGGCGATGTCAGCCTCGCCCTCAGAGCAACGCTTCAGCTGCTGAAGAACCAGTTGGACCCTCAGAGCTCAATCATTGGTTCTGCTCCAGCCAATTTCCAAACGAAGGCCGTAATTGGTGAGACAAATTCTGAAGTATCCGCGGCTATTGCACGAGTTCTGGCTCTGTCATCAGTTGCCCAGGTTTGTTCTCTTTGCACAAATGACACACAAATTACACAGAGATTTGTAAGATTTGTGAAACTATAATATCAATAAATATAACCCGTCTTCAGTATAAATGCATCACTGCTGCAAACTGCAGGCACAACAATTTCAGCACTGATTTCATTCCAGATTAGCTATGCATCTACCAGTGAGGTGCTCAGCAAGAAGCTGAAGTACCCCACTTTTCTGCGAACAATATCCAGTGATGAGTATCAGACAAAGGCCATCAGTGAGCTGGTGAGGAAGTTTAACTGGAGAACAGTGGCCATTATAGGAAGTGATGATGAGTATGGGAAGTACGGCAGTGAACGCCTTGAGGAGAGCTTCAGAGAAACGGGTGTCTGCATTGAATTTACTGAAATCCTGAATGGGCATTTCTCCCAGAACAGATCACAAACCCATTCATGGCTGCGTAATCTGGTGAGCGATATCAACAAATCGACCGCCGAGGCCATCATCATTTTCACCAAGTCTTCCAATGTTCAGCTCATTATCGAAGCAGCTGTCAAACACAGACTCAACAGAACGTGGATTGCGAGCGATTCGTGGTCCACCTCGACAAAGATCTATACGATGCCAGGCATCGAGCTGGCTGGGCCGGTTTATGGGTTCATCTCTGAGAGGAACGAGGTGCCTGGTTTTAAAGACTACATCAGGTCAATGTTCAGCAGAACCACCTGTAGACCACAAGACACTCTGGATAAATACATGACACACTGTGCACTGTGTTCTAATCAGTCTGAGAGCAGAGACACTAACTCCCAAGAGGCGTCCGCACAATGTTTGCAACCAAGCTGCTTGCTCAAGTACATGGACCAGGATGCATCATACAACTTATACTTAGCCATTAAAGTCATTGCTGAGGCTCTCAGCCACTTGTTAAAGTCTGACAACCAGCAGTATAAGTGCAGTACCGACTTTACAACCTTGGAGGTACAGTACAGATTTGTTTTCTTGCAGTTAGATGAGAAGATTGACACCTTTATCATGTTTGCCTAGTAATATTTTTATAAAAAATACAGCATACCTAATATATTTTACCATTACTCTGCCAACATTTTTCGAGTTCTACAGCAATGTAGTTGTGTTTACATTTGTCTCCACAGCTTTTCAAGGAAATCCAGAAAGTCAACTTTACTGTGGGCACCACACATATGTACTTCAACAAAAACGGAGACCCCAGTTTAGGATATGACATTGTACAGTGGAACATGGATCAATCCACACGACGCATACATGTCAAAACAATTGGACAATACTATCCAAACAAAGAAATCAAACTCCCGGAGGTTCTAATTCGGGCTATGAGCAGTATTAACGTGAGGTCAAAAGCCTTTTTCATTATTTCCTGGATAATTTATGAACACCACGTTGCACTGATTTTGTCTTGTCCCTCAAAGGTAACTGTTTACAACTGCTCTAAAACGTGTGCACCAGGGTGGGAGCTGAAACAGCAAGGCTCTGATAAGTGCTGCAAGATGTGTGCGGCATGTGCAGATGGAGAGTTTTCCCATGGAAACGGTGAGTGTTTCAGTAAATCTCAAGCAAAACAATCATTCCTACAGACAAGTGAAGAGTCCTGCTCCCAAATTATCTTCTGTGAGGTTCCCTGTCATGGATTGATGCCTTAAAATATCACATTTACCTCAGAGGGGAGAGTTGGGGTGGATGGTTTTAATGATATACAACTGTATTTCATACCAACCATTTGAAATGTTTTTAAAATAACTGGTATAAAGATATATTCAGTGCTAAAATCTACTAAAATCTATTTTCTCAAATGGCAAAAGACAGTTTGACATTAACTAAGGAACTAGTACTCTAACTGAGAGCAGCTGTGGTTCAGTTTGTCAACTGTCTGGGAAGTCAAGGAAGGTTTGTTTTCCTTACCAGTCTCCTGTATTGTGAAGTTTTATCACTTTAGGGTTGGGTACTTCCTCATTTATGTAATTCTACATTTCAGCAATTCAAATGAGTTTATTGTTTGGGCTATACGTGCAAAAATATCCCTCTGTTCCTCGTACAGTTAAAATTGGGATTTCTTTGTTTACATCTGCAGGTGAGGAGTGTGAGAGCTGTGGTTCAGACAGGTATTCATCTCCACAGAGGGACAAGTGCTTTAACAAAACTGTTGAATTCCTACAGTGGAAAGATCCTTTCATTATCGTGTTGAGCAGCTTGGGAGTCCTCGGGATGATTGTTACCATTGTGTTTGTTGTTCCGTTTACAATCTATCGTGACACTCCCATCGTGAAGGCAGTTGGAGGTTATTTGTGTTTCCTGGAGCTTTTTTCCTTGCTGGTCTGCTTCTGCCTTACGTTTAGCATCACAGGCGAGCCCACTGTGGCTTCCTGCATGGTCAAGATGCCTGTCTTCGGCATGACCTTTTCCCTTTGCATCTCCTGCATTCTGGCAAACCTGCTCCAAATCTTAGTAGGATTCAAGTTTGACTTGAATACGGGGTCCTGGATGAAGAAGATTAATCAACCAGTGGCTGTGGTGACCATCGTGTCTGGAATCCAAATTGCTGTGTGTGTGCCATGGATGATCTTGAACCCCCCATCTCCACAGGCAGAGAAATCAAGCACGACCATCCTGCAGCAGTGTGACAAAGGCTCCATTGTATTCTTTGTAGTCATGTTGAGCTACAATGCTTTCTTGGCATTTTTTTGTTTCCTGTTTGCGTTCCAAAGCAAACAGCTGCCAGATTTGTACAAAAATGCAAGTTTAATCACCATAAGTATGCTACTGTTTTTAATCATTTGGATCCTCTACATCCCAATTGATCTCTATTTGTCAGGGAATTACAAACAAGTAATAGAAAGTGCAGCCATACTCATTTCTAGCTACAGCATCCTTGGCTGCCACTTGGCCCCCAAGTGTTACATTATGGTATTCAGGAAAGAGATTAATAATGAGAGTGCCATTCTTGAGTACATCAGGAAACACTATGAGCAGAAAGGCATAGCTGTGGTGAGATCATAATCTCGCATCCATGAATTCCTTGCAGGTAACAATTATCTTTCAGTGGTTAAATCACAGCCAGAAACCAGTCTTGATTGGTTGTACATTTTAACACATGGAGAGTATCAGTACAACCTGGACGTACAGTATGCATTTACGCTACATGACGTGACTTGTGTGTAATTTATAAACTCTTCTGACTTTTCTCTCTTAGGTTGTCAGTTTATTTTCGTATACAGAACATAGGATTATATTAGGAAAATAAATGTGGATAAAGAAAGTGTAATGTGTTTGTAAGGTACTTGTACTTTAGAAGCAGCTTTGACATGTTTACAGCCAGCTGGATATTCAAATATTGGTGTACTATGTGTACAATTTGTGTTGACATAATAAACCACAAGAACAAATGCCAGAGATTGAGATTAGTAATTTGCAATAATACAACATAAGGCCCAAAGTAATTTGTTGACTAATATAACTAAAACGATGAGAAGGTGATAGAATTAGCCCAGAGGAGCCATCTTTAATGGGGAAACAAGCTGGCTGTGCTTCATTTATTGGGGTGGGGTATTCTGAGTATAAGCAAAGCTAAGTATGTCATTTACATCTACTACCACTAGATGGTAACCTTGGAGCATCGGACATCCACCCATGTGCCTCGGCTTTCTGAAGATCTATACTGCTTGTACCAGTGCTTCCATGATTGCATGTCCTCCAGTCTTAAAAAGATGCAAAAGTTTTCATAGGAAAGCATTACAAATTAGCAAGCCCTTTACATCTCCCATCTTCCCTATATACTTCAAATATACGCTCCATTTAAAAAACACGGGCCAAGCAAGGTTTGCTGGGTATCTCCAAAGTACTCTCTTGGTCACAGCACTTCAGCCAAGAAAGATCCCTCCACAGGAGCTGGCAGACCCTCAGAGCAAATCTGCTGCATGTGTTGCCTGGAGAAGACAGTGCAGTTTGAAGTTAGGTACTTTGAAACACAAGATGCATCTCAACCGACAAATGTTCCTCTTGAAACAAACTCCAGAAAGTCACCCATCAGCTACCACTTTCAGCTTCTGTGACATCACTCACCAGGCCGAGCGGGACAAGACGTAGTGAACGTCTGGTTTTTCGAAGCCGTTGAAGGTGGAGGAGGCAGCCATGGTGTAGGCCCCCATGTTCTCAAAGAGCAGCCAGTCGCCCACCTGCAGGTCCGGCAGCTGACACTGTTCAACAATAATATCAAGGCTAGCACAAGTTGGGCCCCAGATACTGCAGGGATACATGGCCTCATCTGGCTTTGGTTTCTGGGAGGATGAAGATGTGGAGAGGGGAAAAAGAGACAAGATGTTTCACCTTCCATTGACCAATATGTATGACAAAGTACTTTGTGAATGTGTTGTGATTTCAATGACTGATTTTCCATTTACCTTGTGTAGTGTTGGCAAACAATGAGCCTTGTCCAAGTTTGCATGTCTGAAAGATCCGTATACTCCATCGTTGACATAGTACATTAAACTCCTGTCATTGGTCCCTTCGTCTTCCTCTATGAAGGAAGCATTGTTAATTTTACTGATAGAAATCTGCTTTCAACAGAAATATTTTTTTAAAGTAAATTATGATCAGTTTTCTAAATCAAGGCTGTTACCATCAGAAGCTGTCTCCTCATCCATGATGACCTTCTTGGCAATGATGTTGACAACCAGTGTGTAAGCAGAAGTTGGGTAAAAGCGTCCTGGCTCAGCAATGATCTTAACACCAGAGTCAGCAGGGAAATACTTGTCCAGGGCTGGGTTGATCACAGCTGTGATCTAGAAAAGGACAAAAAGTGCCCACATGCAAGTCAGACCTGAGAAACACTTGTTTTGTAGTAGTACTACTGATTCTTTGGCTATATGAAGGCTATACTGGGGGTATCTTACCTCCTCAAATTTGAGTTCAGTGTCATCTGAACCAGGGAATCCACCACCAATGTCCAATAGGTCCATGTTGAAGCCCAGCTCATCCTATAGGTGACAAAATTAAAATCATTATTTACTTTGCTGGAAAAAAATCTTCATAAATCAGCTGCAGCCTGCAAGAAGGTTGTGGGATCAGTGCAGCCACTGCCAACATGGAAGCTGACACCGATCACATCCAGCCCCAGTTCTTTAGCTCGCTCCAGAAGACCTCGACAAGCTTTCAGTGGGGCCCCAAACTTCACACTCAGAGGGACTATTGCCTTTGAGTCATCTGTGGCAATACGCAACACCAGTCTGGGTACAAAACAGAAATAAAGTTAGTGAAATGGACAAAAACTCAGAAAGGCAGACAAATAATAATTCAACGAACACTTTATATTTTGCCTTACTTGGCATTGTCATGATAGCGGGCCACTTTCACGAGCTCCACCTCGCTATCAAAGGTCATCATGTGGACACCATGAGCAGACGCATATTTGATATGAGAAACTTGCTTGCAAGGGTTGGCATAGATGATTCTGTCTGGATCCACTCCCAGAGACTGAACCAGCTGAATCTCTGTCTGGAGGAGGACAATACCAACAGTCAGCAAGAAGGTGCCAAGTGTAAAACACAAACAACAAAAAGGAATTTCAGCTAATCACCAAGTAAGACTACTCTGGTATGCAGAGAACATATTAAGAAATGTTTCCAAAACACACCTTACTCGCACAGTCAAAACCAGTTCCCAGGGATGCCAGTGTTGCAGCAACAGCCCGGCTGTCATTGCATTTGACCGCATAGAAAGGAGTGACGCGAGGCAGGGCCCTCACCCAGCGCAGGTGTTTCTTTAGTACATCTCCCAAATCACAGACATAGAAGGCATCCCTATCATCCTGTAATGGAATAGATGAAAAAGGAGCATACACTATGAATCTAACCATCAAGTACTTAAGAGGTAACGAAGGAAGAAGTTTCCGACAATGCAATACCAGAAACATGACCATGACAGTGGAGTATCAGTTCAACACTTTCAGTTGCATCCTGTTAACATTAGTCACAATGACAACAACAGTTATGTCAGTCTGTTTTAAACAATACCAGTACAGCACACTTACTGTCACAGATGACTCATTGATCTTTTGTTGAACAATACCCCTGGCCGAGAAACCCTCCTCCAGGAAAGAGAATTTAAAGTCGGTGGAAGTAGCAGTGTTCATGGTCACAAGAAGTCCCTTTGATTCGTCACTATTTAAACTGGAAGACGGAGGGGGGAGTCGTATTGAGATTACATTCACCTTTCAGAACAGCGTGTCCTTGATAACTAAAGTCAATTTTATTGCCCATGCATGGAGAAGTCTCAACCAGTGCGAATCTGACTTATTCTCAGTTAATCATTGTACTTGTACTTGTCACAGTTTGACTTATTAAAGTCAAACTGTCTAACTTATTATACTTTAACTACAAACTGTATTTTAGACTATGCTCAACTCCCCAGTGTAGCGATTGTTTGGGTATCCAGCACTAAATGAATACTGTTGAAATAGTATACTATAGTATAGTATAAAGTGGATGAAGTATATCATTATCACATGATGTTTGCCCAAGTTTTCCCCTGATGTCAGTCACATTCCCATTCAGCCAGGTGGGCTTCACTTGAAAAAAAAACTTGCTTTTATATTTTGTGCTTAAATATCTAATTTTTGTCTGAGTCTGTCTTGTGCGAAGACCCGGTGGTTTGTTGGCCTCAGCAGACTCTATTTCTAAGATAATCATAGCTCATCTTGCACAACGGTTGGCACTGTAGGGGAGTGGTAGCAATACACTGAGGCAAGAGGAGTGAGCTAAAAGTTTCATTTTTGGATTTTCCCAGAAAATTCATCCCAAGTCATTCACATATAAATATGTCTATAGACTTTTACAGGCAACCAAAAAAGTCAAGCAAGGTCTCATCTTAAAATTGAGATTACAGTCTGTTTTCACAAAAAAGTGATTTAAAATATGTAAATTGCTTTTCATTCTTATAGAACCTTTAAGCTAATATGCAACAGTTTTGAGACAATAACACAAAAAATCCTTTAGTCTTTAGACTATTCTTACTTCAGATTTTGTCCATTAGAATGCTGGGGAAAAAGAATTAAAGTAATTCACCTTCAAAGGGAAGTCAGCTCCTTGATGTGTAGTGTCTGTACCAGGACCTAAACAGGAATGGAAGCTCGTGGTGGATCCAGACAGTAGTTATAGAGGTATTGTTACAAGGGCAACACAGCCAACTGAAAATGACTTCCCATCTAGGTATGAACCAGATTTGTTTTGTCACCTCATCGACATGTTGGGACTTACAGACAAGGACTGCAAGACAACTATTGTTCTATACCTAGATTAATAAGAATAGCACAGCAAATTCAAATTAGTCAAACATTAAGTTTGTCATAAAACTTTGGTGAAATCAAGACAAACAAGGCCCACCAGTTAGCAAGGGTAGTCAGCACTCACAGGATATCAAATAAATGATTGTGCCAGCAATTCCTTACTTGTAGAACATATTTAATGAGGATTCCTTGTGATTTTATAGACATTAAAGTAACATCAGTCTTTGATACAGTAACTTTAATAGACTAGTACTTCCCCCCAAGTACCTCCTGAATGCAGCCAGTCCTTGAAAATAGATGCACACCATAGGGTGTAGACAAACCCATAACATTTCTTGCTGTTCTTGTTTCCCAAGGTGTGGTACGGGTCTGAGGTAACATATAATTTTAAATTGTAAACATACTGAATAAAATTACTTTATTTTACAAGGTAAACACTTACACAATCACTTACCACTATGAACTTAGTCAGGTACAAGTTATGCAGGACGCTCCCATCAGTTACGAAGTAGGTGCATGCACACAGCTTGAGTTGTAGATTCTGTTAAAGGCTCCTGAGTATGATGAAATTGCATCTTGGGGTGAGGATGCAAGGACTGCAACCACCAGAATACCCTGTGCCTTGCCTTCCCCGTCCAAGCATATAGTCAAATCTGGAGTGGCCTTCAGGTATCAAAAAACGTGGAAGACACTCTCTAGAATGAGTGTTTGGTTTGCCCATTTTAGGCTACTGCTGAGACATGGTGGACACTGTGGAGGTGGATCCACTCCTGATTTAGGTATATTCTTAAGTAATGAAAATACTCTTAGTTTCAGATGATTATACACATTATACATTATAAAGATTCAATTTCTGCCAGTAGATATCATGAATTCTGGAAAGGTATTGAAAGTTTCCCTTAAATTGAAAGGATGAATTTCAAATGTTTTGAAGGTTTCTGTTTCTCTAGAGGACAATGGTCAGACTACCCTGATAAATCTTTTATGTTCTTTTTATAGACAATAATCGATGTACAGTATATCCATCCATCCATCCAACCATCCATCTTCTTCTACTTATCTGGAACCAGGTGGCAGGAACATCACCAGACATCCTTCACCCCAGATATGTTTTCCAGCTCCTCCTGGGGGATCTTGAGGAATTTTCAGGCCTGCCAAGAAATATAATCCTTCCAGCAAATTCTGGTTCCATCCCTGGGTCTCTTCCCAGTTGGACATGCCCGGTGTACCTCCAAGGCAACCAGGAGGCATCCTAACCAGATGTCCGAACCACCTCAATTGGCTCCTTTTGACATGTAGCTAGTAGTGGTCTGACACCCTCCCAGATGTCCGTGCTGTGCACACTGTCTGTCAGGCTGAGCCCAGCCACCTAATGCAGGTAACTCATTTCCTCATTTTCTCATTTGCCGCTTGAACTGGCACTCTCATTCTTTTCATCACTAGACAACGTACATGAACATGATGATGATGATCGGTGATGGTTGGAACTAAACAGACTAGTAAATGCCTTTGCCTTCCAGTTCAGCTCCTTTTTGATCACAATAGTGCGGTGCAAAAATGCAAAAACTAAAGCAACCACTACAATCCACCTGTCCATCTCATGGTTCATTTTACCCAGTCAGCAACAAGACCCCAAGATATTTGAACTTCCTTATTTGAGGCAGCAATTCCCAACTCAGAGAGAGCAGTCCACAAATTTCCCAACCATGGCTTCAGACTTGGAGGTGCTGGCTCTCATTCCCACTGCTTCACACTTAGGAGCAAACCGCTTCATTGTGTGAAGGAGGTCATGGTCTGATTAGCCAGTAGAACAAAATCATCTGCAAAGAGCAGAGATGAAATTCTAAGGTCCACAAACTGGATGGTCTCCTTACTTCAGCTGCAGCCTGAGTTCCTTCATGAAAGTGACAAATGGACTCAACCACGGATGTCTCCTGGCCCAGATTCTTACACCCACAAGAACGTGCTTGACTCTCTAGTGAAAATTAAGGCAAAATGGCCCAGCACAATGGCCCCAGTGCCCCCAACAGGACCCCCAGATGCCCCCACCCACCAATCCCCCGTGCTGCTGCCAGGAGACCCTGTTGTAAGTTTTGTCCAAGTCCACAAAGCACATGTAGAGTCGATGGACAAACCCCGATGACTCCTCCAACAACCCTGCAAGCTGGTCCACCTGCATTGAACCTACTAAAGAGTATACTGTAGTGTTGGGCGGATTGATCCAAATATCGATAGTATCAAAACCAAGTCGGTATCGGATCGATACTAGCCTGGTGAGATCGATTCTTTACTTTAAGTTCCGCTCTTGTTTGCAATGCTGCGGTTTTGGCAAAGAGGAAACTGCCAGGTCGCCGGACTCGCCGCTCCTGTGTCAGCAAAGAGCAGGCACACTTTGCTCCCCCTTCCCCCTCTCGTGTTTAGATGTTGCGCCGTCACATGAGTCACATGACGTGACTTAGACGTGCAAAGCAAAAAAGATTTTTCTTAGAACATTTGATAATAAAGCATTTTCTATTTAATTATAAACTTTGCCCTAATTCTGTCCTGGGTTTTAACTATTTAATAATAAAAAGGAAACATCACAAAAAACACTTAAGGTCATGAAAATTAATTGAGATTTAGCAATTCAATGATGCATCCACCTTATTTATCGGTATCGGTATTGGCGATACTGGCCCATATTTACTTGGTATCGGATCGATACCAAAATATGCAGTATCGCACACCGCTAATTTTTTGGGCATTGTAGTCATAACTGCGAGATTTTTGGCCATATAACTGGGGTTATTTTAGACCTCAACTTTTACTTTTCCAAGACATATTTAAAAACAAGAGATGGCGTGGTGGAGCACCCTGGGGAGCAAAGAAAAAGAGATGCTACAGGGACCAGGATATATAAGCAAGTAGGATGTCTCCCTTTGCAAATAGTCAGTAACCTCAGCACTGTTGTGAGTAGGAAGCAGCTGAAGAAAAAGAGAAAGTCTCCCATGTCACAGGTGTTATTATTGAACTCAGGGTATATGCAAAACAGAATGTTATTTTCATCTGCTACCACGAGATGGGGCGCTTGAAGCATCTTCCAGCCATCAATGTATTTGAAGCATCTTGTGAATTGCTTTGTAATGGTCCATAGGGCCTGTACCCGTGCTTCCATGATTACATGTGGTCCAAACTGTACAAAACACACAATGCCCACAAGTTGGCTCTGCACCTAAAGTTTTATTTAATTAAAAAAATACAAAATTTCCAAAAGTTTCCATAGGAAAACATTATGAATTAGCAATCCCATCTCTTTCGTATGAACTTCAAATATATAGTCATACACTGCTTCTTATTATCGCAAATAGATTTCTTGCCTTATATGTGTTACAAAACATAAAGAGGAAACAAAATAAGGAGGAGAAGAGAAGGAGTGCAGTCGGCTTCTTGAGTCCCTGTGTTTTAAGTGTTAATCTTAAAGATTTGTTTTTGATGGCACCTCTAGTGTCTGGTGACCAGGATGAATGTAAGGAACTGTGACTGATAGTTGAAATGTTAATTTGGCATAAGTTTCTACATTTTTACAGAGTCAGTCTTTATGGTGTTTTAACATACAGCACAATTCAAATTTTGCCAGGGAAATAGCAACTCTGGCCATAAGCTGTTGAGAAGCATTGAAACAACATGAACACACAGATTAGTTCATAGTTCTGATAATAAATAAAAAAAATATATACTTGTTTGTTGATATGTTAGCATCTTGAGGATTAACACTTTAGGGGTTCTGTACAGAAGTGGAGATCACAGAAAAGATAAATACGAACATAGCATCCATTTGAGGAATTAAATCACCCCTCCAACCACCTCGTTGCAAGGTACTAGCCAGAGTTGTGGCTTTAGCTATAATCTGCAACCATTATTTTAATATTTGCATGAGTAACTCTTCACTTTTTGAATTCTTGCTACGGTTTCAACTGAATGGGAAACATTCATCAAAATATTTGTTTTGAGACATCAATCATCATTTTCCTTGACTACATTATGATAATTCAGCAAATGGGTTCTTAATCGACTACAGGAATCTACTTCTTATGGAGATTCCTCCTGGTTAGAAGAGGAAGATTGGCAAACCAATTCAAAGCACAGAGTTGCTCTGAAACACTTCACCTGGAACCAGTAGAGACACTCAGAGTGTGATTCAGCCTCATTTCATTGGGGTTGATCCCCAGCCTCCATACAGAACACAGAAGGTTTGTGCAACAACACACCCCTCTCTTTCTCCTGTCAAGTAACTGGCCTGTAGCATACATTTGGAGAAAAGGGGAAAGGAGGGAATAAAACCCCAACCTTCTCCAACATTTAATAATGAATGATGTTAGATGTGGAGAACATTGCTCTGTTTAAACCACACGGGCCTGGCAAGGCTTGGTGGGCATCTCCAAGCTGCTCTCTTGGCCACAGCAGGTTGACACTTCAACCACGAAAGATCCCTCCACAGGAGCTGGCAGACCCTCAGAGCAAATCTGCTGCATGTGTTGCCTGGAGAAGACAGTGCAGTTTGAAGTTAGATTCACTTGAAACACAAGATGCAACCCAACCTACAAATGTTCCTCTTGAAACAAACTCCAGAAAGTCATCCATCAGCTACCACTTTCAGCTTCTGTGACATCACTCACCAGGCCGAGCGGGACAAGACGTAGTGAACGTCTGGTTTTTCAAAGCCGTTGAAGGTGGAGGAGGCAGCCATGGTGTAGGCCCCCATGTTCTCAAAGAGCAGCCAGTCGCCCACCTGCAGGTCCGGCAGTTGACACTGTTCAACAATGCGATCAAGACCGTCGCAAGTTGGGCCCCAGATACTGCAGGGATACATGGCCTCATCTGGCTTTGGTTTCTGGGAGGATGAAGATGTGGAGAGGGGAAAAAAGAGACAAGATGTTTCACCTTCCATTGACCAATATGACAATGAACTTGTTGTGATTTCAGTGACAGATTTTCCATTTACCTTGTGCAGTGTTGGCAAACAATGAGCATGGTCAAAGAGTATACAGTTGAAAGAGCCGTATACTCCATCGTTGACATAGTACATTAAAGTCCTGTCATTGGTCCCTTCATCTTCCTCTATAAAGAAAGAATTAGGAATTTTACTGCTGAGAAATGATAGAAATCTGCTTTCAACAGAAATAGTTTTTAAAGTAACTTAGGATCAGCTTTCTAAATCAAGGCTGTTACCATCAGAAGCTGTCTCCTCATCCATGATGACCTTCTTGGCAATGATGTTGACAACCAGTGTGTAAGCAGAAGTCACGTAAAAGCGTCCTGGCTCAGCAATGATCTTAACACCAGAGTCAGCAGGGAAATACTTGTCCAGGGCTGGGTTGATCACAGCTGTGATCTAGAAAAGGACAAAAAGTGTCCACATGCAAGTCAGACCTGAGAAACACTTGTTTTGTAGTAGTACTAGTGATTCTTTGGCTATATGAAGGCTATACTGGGGGTATCTTACCTCCTCAAATTTGAGTTCAGTGTCATCTGAACCAGGGAATCCACCACCGATGTCCAATAGGTCCATGTTGAAGCCCAGCTCATCCTATAGGTGACAAAATTAAAATCATTATTTACTTTGCTGGAAGAAAATCTTCATAAATCAGCTTTTCAGTTACAACTCACCCCCATATGAAAAACACAGCGAGCATCGGTGATGGCCTGCAAGAAGGTTGTGGGATCAGTGCAGCCACTGCCAACATGGAAGCTGACACCGATCACATCCAGCCCCAGTTCTTTAGCTCGCTCCAGAAGACCTCGACAAGCTTTCAGTGGGGCCCCAAACTTCACACTCAGGCGACATATTGCCTTTGAGTCATCTGTGGCAATACGCAACACCAGTCTGGGTACAAAACAGAAATAAAGTTAGTGAAATGGACAAAAACTCAGAAAGGCAGACATAAGAATTCAACGAACACTTTATATTTTGCCTTACTTGGCATTGTCATGATAGCGGGCCACTTTCATGAGCTCCACCTCGCTATCAAAGGTCATCATGTGGACACCATGAGCAGATGCATACTTGATCTGAGAAACTTGCTTGCAAGGGTTGGCATAGATGATTCTGTCTGGATCCACTCCCAGAGACTGAACCAGCTGAATCTCTGTCTGGAGGAGGACAATACCAACAGTCAGCAAGAAGGTGCCAAGTGTAAAACACAAACAACAAAAAGGAATTTCAGCTAATCACTAAGTAAGACTATTTTGGTATTCGAACAACATATTGCACTGGAGAGTTTCCAAAACACACCTTGCTCGCACAGTCAAAACCAGTTCCAAGGGAGGCCAGTGTTGCAGCAACAGCCCGGCTGTCATTGCATTTGACCGCATAGAAAGGAGTGACGCGAGGCAGGGCCCTCACCCAGCGCAGGTGTTTCTTTAGTACATCTCCCAAATCACAGACATAGAAGGCATCCCTATCATCCTGTAATGGAATAGATGAAAAGGGAGCATACTTTATGAATGTAATGAAAGCAGAAATATCAGACAATGCAATACCAGAAACCTGATACAGCAGAATCTCAGTTCAGCACAACAAAATGTATGTCAAAATGTATGTAGCACACTTACCGTCACAGATGACTCATTGATCCTCTGTTCAACAATATCCCGCGCAGAGAAACCCTCCTCCAGGAAAGAGAATTCAAAGTCGGTGGGAGCGGCAGTGTTCATGGTCACAAGAAGTCTCTTTGAGTGGTCTATTTAAACTGGAAGGGGGGGGCACAGTGAGATCACATTCAGCTGTGAGAACAGTGTCTGTGTGTCCTTGATTACTGAGGTCTATTTTATTCCCCACAAATAGAAATGTCTCGAACAATGCAGACATTAATTTTTCCTCAAACCTTGTACTTGAATGAATGGAAATTCTGTCACTTTTTTGCAGCTTACTCCAATGTTGCATTATGTCCTTAAAAACGGAAAGTGACACAGTGATAGACTTACTTGGATACGAAAGAGATGAAATTTAGTGGTGCCGTCACTCAGGTGCAGAGAAGCCAAGGTGGCTCACCAGTGAAGTTGAAGCCTTTCAAATAAGACTCGAGGCCAGGGCCAGCTGAGTAGCCAGTGTGTGATTTCCTAGATTTATGATTCTGTCGAAAAGAAGAAATGACATTTTAAAAACATCTGCATCTTTAATGGGGTGGAAATCATGGTAGGGAAAGAAGTCACAAAACTATGCATGTGTGCTAGTATAGTGAGTTTAAGGCTTAAGAAAAGGCTGAGTACATATTCTAATATTTATTTATTTTAAAAAGTTAAAAGTTTTTGTAGGTGACGAGATTTCAGGCAAGTCTAATAAAGTAGCGTTTATTAAACCTGTAGCTCTCTGGTCTTAAACCCGCACCGTTTCATAACTTACTAACGCTACACGTTTAAGTAACTGAGACGAAAAAAACCCGCATAAGCCCCGCCCACTCAAGATGTCATCAAATTACAAAAGACCCGCCTTTTACGTAAAATAACGGTACGAAAATCAGCCAATCGGGGGCTGGAAAATGACGTGACGTCGAATATGCCGGTTCCGCTTGGAGCTCCTCATGCCATGAGGCGGTTTAGCGTTAGAAATGGCCGTTAACGTGGTTTATATCCCGGTCAACACGAGCAGAACAGAAATGGCAGCGCAGCGGAACGTCGACACGTCGATATCTGTGGCCCGGGGACATTAACGCCACATCTTTTACGTTACGCCCGTTAGTTACCGCGGTGAGCTCCCACAGATAACACCACGGCTAACCGACCAGCCATCTGCTGCAAGCGGCCACGTCGTTAAATTAGGACACCCGATTCAATTCCGAATTAGACGGTGCGTCACGGTGGCGAAAATGAAATAGCGAGAATAACCTAACGTAATAAATCCATTTTCTTTGTTCTCAGCGAACCAGCCCGCTAGCTATCGTCCACCCGACGAGCGTTTCGGCTAAAATGTGACGTACGGCAAAATCGAGAATCCCCCTTCTTACCTTAAAAAGCATTTACAAAGAGTTCGCCCATTAGACGCGAATGCTCGGATTAAAAGAAAATGGAGCGGTTCCCCCTTCACAAAGAAGTCCGCTGCTCGAGGTGTCGCTTCCGTACCACGACTGAAAACCGGAGTGGGGGTTTACTGCGCGAGCCTGTCAGTATTTATAGAGAGCCCGTTACCAGGGCAACGCAGCCAGCTGAAACCGGCCTCCCATCCACGTATGAACCGGTTTTGGCTTGTCACCTCATCCACATGGTGAGAGAGACGGACGGACGAGGATTGCTGGACAACTACCACACACTAGATTACCACGTAACACAATGAAGAAAAACTTGGCCTCTTCTGGAGGTTTTCTTACTTACACTGCAGGTAGTGCTCTGTCTTTTGAAGCACATGCATCCAAAAAAAAAAAAAAAAAATCAAAAATCAGTGTTTGACTCTTAACTAATCAGGCTCCAGCTAGTTACACAGTATTTTTTTTCCAAGCAAACCAAGGTATTTTCCTTTTCTGGTTCCAAACGTGAAGATTTTAATGATTTTTCTTTGTGTGGTAGTAAATGGAATATCTTGTTTTTCTTGGTTTGGTTAAACAGTGTGAATGAGTCACACTGGGCTCTGAGAGACTTTTATAGACAAAGCCATTCAATCAAGAAAATGAATGAGTTTATAAGCAAATGGAAGAAATCATTAGTTGCAGCCCCCCACAGCCGTATTCTTTGTTTGAATCTGACTTCGCGGTGATGAAGCTGCAATGGAGGAAGCCTGCACTGCATCTGTGTTAATCCCAGAGATGCTCAGTCACGCTGGCGGACAACAGACTGCTAGTCTGAGAGCGGCCTCAGAGATGTGACCTGGCTTAGCAGCAGTCTGCTCAGTCTCACTCTTGAAGTCTTGACCTGCCTGATGAGATTAAAGGAGATCGCAAGACCAGTCAAGATGGCAAGGTATCAGCACAGGCACATGCCACGACAGCGTTCAATTCATGCAGCCTCTCCAGTATTTCTAAAGGAAGTGGCACATTTTTATCTGTGGTCCTGTCCGAGTTTGTACAACAACTGTTATGCATTAAGGAAAAATGCTTGTGCCACTGAAGATGTTGTGCGGGGATAAAAAAGAAGCCTCTTATGGTGCCAGTACAGCTAAGCAGTAAAAAGCTGTTTCACCCAGATCCATAAAATTCCTGCCTCTTAAAACCCCCACCCCCACCCTTACTGCTCAGTCTAATCAATCCAAATGTTGCTTAGACATTTGGTTTGCAAGCAGACATTACCAAATGGAGGAAAATGGAGAATTTGGTCAATATGACCCAACAAGCGCATGTGGAAATGTAGCACAGGCGTCAGTTCCAGGATACTAACAGGAAACTTCAGGGCTTCAGGAGGACCACATATCTGTGGGCTTAACTTAATTTCTTTTCCAGGTCTTCAGGCCACAATCAGCATGGCATTCTACTCTTGCACAATAGGGTTTCCATTCAAATCTTCTACAGCATTGGTGAATGACGTCCTTTTGTCCCAAGCAGTTTAATTAATAATAGTAAAAAACACTAAATTGATCAAAAAGTTTAAGAAATGGCAGATGCAAAAATGTATTTATTTTCATACATTAGTTTCCTATAGTCCTGCCCTGAATCTGAACTTGTTCTCACAAACCGCCCATGCCTCTGAGGCAGGAAGTGGGCTCACACTTGGGGACTAATTCATTTTCAAAGTTCAAAATCACAAGATCACAAAAACCCTTAAATTGTATTACGTGGAAAACCAAACAGATTGTTTCTGTTTACTCCACTCATTTCCTTTTGTTCCTGTTTTTGCCTCTCCCGCTCTAAACGTCTGTTTTTTCTGACATCTCCTTCACCCCTCTCCTTCTCCTCCTCTTGTTATGGCTATCTGTCGTTCTGTGTGGACTTTGCGTTATCGTGCCGTTGTGGCCTGACCCCCAAATTTACAAGGCTTCACAAAAGACAAGATTGCCAGTGGCCACCCACAGGACAGAGTGCAGTGTACGGGCCTTGGTGACTGTGTGTCATGTGTCTAACTTCATCTGGTTTTGAATTTCTCCTTGCTTCTTCTTCTTTCTTTTTTTTAAAAAAAATCTTATAGTCGCACAATAAAATGCCACAGCTTTACTGTTTTATCAATTTCAGCTCCTGTATGATCCGGCTCAGCAAATCAAACAAACAATGACTCTCCTTGACATTCCTCAAAAGAATGAACTGTGCTTCATCGGTCCAGAGATGTCTGGAACAAACAACTGAATTCAGTTACATACACAACTACTCTGCATAAACCTCGTACCAGCAGCAGCTGATTCATTCATTCATTGTCACTGTCTCTCTGATACAAACGGTTGCAAGGCTGTGGAGGATTTCAAGTGTTGAGACTTCATAAGACCTTAAGGCTTGACCTCAATATACCTTTGCATTTCTGACTGACCCAGACAGCTACTCATGAGACCGGAAACCTTCACGTCTCTCTGCATGTGAGCAGATGGTACCCGAGGTGTTTCTTTACTCTCTTGAATATACTTCATTTGTCATGTCAGATTAGATGGGGGGACTTGGATTGGGGGCGAACCCCCTCAGCAGCACGTTGACTGCAGAGAGCTTAATCAACTTAAAGCTCTGAGGACTACACCCAGACAGCTGGGCTGGGTTAAAACCATCGCTCCACAAAGCCTGAACCACGACGAGCCTGCCACGAAAAGGAAGCGCATTGTCGTGAACTGTATTCCAGTTTTGCTACATCAGTGCAGGTACACAATAAACCACATAATGTTCAATTATGCATGACTTTTCACAGATTTCCTCATTTTTTCTTAGTGAACTAACTATTACCAGAAAAGCAAAACAAAAGATGACCGAACACTAAAAACATTAAGGGACATCAAGGTCCATATTCAACTTATCTTACTCTAATGTCGTTGCTCATTATACAGAAAAGCTTGGAAACAAAACAAGAAACAAGTGACTGAGCAGGCTCAGACACCGCCAACAGGTGACAGAAAAACAAATAAAATTTTATAGGTGACCAATTCCACGTTCTTCAAAGCCTGCGGGCTCTGTCCATGTGGACTGACACCACACAGTTTAACCCAACAGCCCCGGGGCCCGACAAACAACTTACAGCAGCTACTTGATGTGACATTCTGCAGTCCTGCTCGAGAACTCCAACACACAGACAGCTGCAGAGGAACATTTACCCATCACAAATTATATCCCCGAATGAAACACTAATACTCAGTGATTATGAAATGTGCATATCCAATGACATAAATACTACATTTCAGTAAAACAAATGATCTAAAGTAAGAATAATTACAATCTACAGGATATCAAAAAGGCATTATAATGAGATAATCTTTGACCGAGTAGCTGCCCCACTTGTCAGCGCTGTCCCTGAGAGGAGAGTTTGTTTAATCTGGCTCACTGCTGACTCATCATTTCTTCTTCTTCTTCTTTCAAGGTTGAGTTGCCCAGAGTTAGTCCACTTGGCAGTGTGGAGACCAAGTCAAAAGAAAGAAAGAAAGGAAAAAAAACAAAAAAAAACAACTGTGATCATATTTTCACTGGAACGTCTTTTGTGCTTTCCTGGATTGGCCTGAAGCCGGACAGCCTGCATCAGCACATTTCACTCCTCTGATCCGTTAGGAGACAAAAGGCTGAAGGTTCATCGCTTTACATTTTAAATGTTACTCTGTGAAATTTAGGAAGCAAAAGAGCAAACCATCACATATTACCAACATACATACAGATACAGACACCACCAAAGTCACCGCAAGTTGACATGCACTCTATAAATTTATAAAATATAAAATCGAAAGACTGTAGACCTAATCAAGGTTCAAGTGCTTGATGAACTAGATCCTCTGCATTTCAGGCCTCCCTCTGCAGGTTGTACATAAAAAGAGAGATCTGACAAGAACAAGGAACAGAGTTAATAATGTACAACCACGTTACAAAAAAAAATAAATAAATCATTACTGCAGCTAGATGAACATTAAAACTATGCAGGTAAGATAGTTAACTGCATAATTTATGCTAAATTCACAACAAAACATAACAAGCAAACACAAGTTATATCATATTATGATATGGCCAAATTGAATAGGTTGCACCTTGGGGGCTAGTCAACAAGTCTGTCTAACAAAGCCACGCACATTTGCATGCAGCCTCCTTCAAGCAAACAACGTACGAGCTCAAATGTGGGTTTGAATGCAGGGATTCTCATGTAAATACAAATTACTAAACTCCCAGGAGATATTCCTGCAGGCTGTGTATCTTCACACTTGTCCGGCAGGTTTATACACACATTTTTGTTTCTTCATATTTGCATAATAAAGGAGATGGGGCTAAAATGTGCGTCACGCTAGCCATGCTCTTTCAGGCTGTACTTAGGCACGGCCATGCTTCAAGTTAAATTCACCGGCATAGGCTGTTAACATGTTGAGAACGGCATTGCTAGCATGCTAACGTGTACCCATACTGTTAATAGTGTTTGCCATGGTTACCATCTTTGTTTAGGGGGTTGCAAATGTTAGCATTAGCCAGCTAGCACTAGCATAAAGTACAGCTGTGGGTGTGCGGTTATACAATGATCCAGACAAAAGAAATGTGATAGAAATAATTGATTTGAATAATGATAATTGATAACCCGCTTTTAAGTAGAACCAAAAAGTCCCAATTATGCTTTGAATCAGCCACATTAAAAGACGCTTTGGTTTTCACTTCCTGTGATTGTAAGTCAATCTGAGCCACACAAACAATTTCTATTACGCTCAGTCGTAACGTCCCACTGTGATCAAGCTCTAATTTGCCTTCATTTGAGAAAGCGACATCTTTGATCATTTCAAGTGAAACCATGACTTGGTAAATGGGACGAGACAAAGATCTGGAGGCGTGGCCTACTGTGGCCCGACGTAATGTTTTGGCTTTCAGGGTACGGTATATCAAGTAGCACGTCTTGCCTCTCTGGAAATTTCCTTATTCTTTGTGACAAGGTTTGGTTGACCCACTTCCCGTGGCCTGATTGCCAGTTGTCATGGTGAAGTCAAAGCATTGTGAGAGGAAAAGGGGGCAATTTTCCTGGAGCCCAGATGAAACAACTATAACAGATGACACTTCGCTGAATCATGTTTTTTTTTTTTTTTTTTTTTACAGTGGGGCAGTGTCACTGCTTTCCCAACCCAAAGGATGAAACTGGGATGAAGCTTTGTCATCCAGCCTCAGTAACACACTTTCATATGATAGAAATCTCAACAAATACTTCCCAGTCATCCTACAAAGGCTTCGTACCAATGACTTCACCTTTGTAAGTGTGTTAAACTCTGACCCCGATCTATTTATCAGCATACGACTTGTCTGCAAAGTGATGGTGGCCAATGAGTTTTGATGCAACCGTTTCTGGATTCTTTCTATGCAGACGGTTTTTCTTCTACCAACCGTGCTTGAACAAAGACCAAAACGACACACAGTGGCCCAAGAGACATTTAGTGCCCAATTATTTTTGAGCCGTTAGCATTCCTCTACATAATGGATGTAAACCTAGCTAAACTAGGCACTTTAATGTACTGCAGCATCCATTGTCTTTAAATCTCAAGACTGAATGAGCTGAAGCTAAGAGCCTGCAGAACAAAAAATGAGCAACTGTCCAAATATTCCTGTATGTAATAAATTGGTAGGGGAAATAGTTAGCTTAGCCTAGCATGAAGAGAGAAAACCGGCTCTGTCCGGAGGCAACAGCTCCAGGTTCAACACCTCTCTCTAACAACTACTAGCTGTTCTGTGGAGGGGTTATGAGAGGGTTCAATTCATGGCCAGGATTAGTAACTTTTAGCTAAGCTAAGCTAGCGTGCAGATCAATCGAACTCTGCAAAAAAGTGAAATATAACCGTGTCTTTCCAGCCTCCGCCGCTGACAGTACGTTCTTACAGCTAATATCTGGGGAGAAGTTTGCGTGGGACACTTTACTGATTTATCGGATGCACTGGATGAACCTGACAGATGGGTCATGGTGAAAAAGCACGGTGACGTCACGTTAGTTCAAACGAGGCTGGGGGCCAGTTTGGCATGCCGAGCGCTGAGATGCACCTCCCCTCCCATTTGAAACGGGCCAATGCAGGAGCGGGGGGGGGTTCACGCCATCAGCACAGTGGGGGAAGGGAAGGACACCCAAGCAGTGCCTCTATTTCCAAGAACTGCAGTTGTTGGCTCGGGAAAGAAAAAAAAAAAAAAACAACTTTTGTCATTCACATTTTTCCCCTCCCCTCCTCTCACTTCTGACGCACGATCTGCTGCAGAGGAAGAAACACTCGAGTCCATTTTAGCACCTGGTAGAAAATGGTATATTTTGTTTTTTGAGCAATAGAAACAGTGCTGTCTTAACAATATACAAAAAACAACAAAAAACATTTCAACACACACACCTTCTCTCCACTCCATCTAATGAGACAGTGAGCAGGAAGAAACCAGACGCCCGAGACAAAGGCAGGTCAAGTCAAGTTCTTTCAGCTCTTCATAGCTGGAACTCCTCCTGCTGCCCCCCCCCCAGCTAAGTAAAAATAAAGCGTGCAGTCGTGGTACTTTTGGATAATGGCATAAGCAAGCATTCTCTGCACACAGACAGCAACATAATCTTTTTTAATATGCTCTGCCTCTGCACAGAGCGGCTAAACACATGGCTCAGACCACCCAGGAGCAGGACGGGCCCCTCAGTCTACGTCTCCAGAACGTCCATCTGTCAGAGCTGAGTTAATGGCTGTAAACTACAAAACCTTGATTCTTTCTTTTTTCTGGTGAGGACTTTGCCAGGAATGCCTCTGCTGACCATCCAGGATGAAGGCCCTGCTCAGTACCGGCCTCTTCCTCTTCCTCCTCCTCTTCCTCCTCTTCCTCTGCCGCCGCCCCGGCCTCTCCAGCCTCTCCCGCGGCCGCTGCTGAGGTGTCCGGCCGAGCGCCTCAGCTTCTTCCTCTCCTCGTGGTGCTCCCGCTCCGCCTGCTGCTGCTTCCTCTGCTGCTCCGACTGCGAAGGGAGGACAGACAGGGTTAATGCCGGTGAAGGGTATTTATGCGAAGATGAGGAAGAGGACGGCGCGTCGCTTCGAGCAGTTCACCTTCTTGAGAGTGAAGGTCAGCTGTTTGCTGCCCACGGCGGTGTCGGCCACGTTGCTGGTTCCAGAATGCTCCTCCAACTTCAGACGTTCCTCCAGAGAAGCCCTGGAAGAAGACGTCGTATACCACGCAGTATTAGTACACAGATGTGTTATCTTGGCTGTGGGCTTCAGCTTTAAACATGGATGTGTGCATTATTTCTTGAATTTTGTGAGTTTATGAGCGTGCCCGTGTAACACAAAGGCCTACTTCTGCAGTTTCTGCTTGCGGGCCATGTCGTTAAAACTTCGGAACTCCTCCCCAGCTTTGATCTGATAAAACTGCGGCTGACTCGTCCTCTCGCCCTCGGCCACGTTTGAGGTTTTCCCTCCTCCGCTCTGCAGCAGGACGGTGTCGCGGTCCGCTTCCTTCCTCTCCTGCCGCCGGCGGTCCCGGTCCTCCTGCCGCAGCAGCCTCCGCTGCTCCCTCACCTCCTCCACCCAGCTCTTGTCGTCGTCCGAGCTCTCCTCCTCGGAGCTGGCCCGCCCCTCGGGCTCCTCCTCGTCTTCGGCCGCCTGGAAGGAGAAGCGGCGGAGTTTTGAACTCATGTGATTATTCTGTGCCGGTCTCCGACCGTTCGACCCGGAGCGTGTCTGGAAAATCCGGTGTGATCAAACATAGCATGCGTCCACAGACCTGTAAACAAGGGCCGTGGAGCGCCGCAGGCTGATATCACGCTTAATTCATTACTTCCTCTTTAAGGGGTGGATGTGGAAAGCCACCGTTAAGTAACGCCGCTGCCCTCCGGCTCAAAGCGCAAAGACTCGCTTCCTTTGTTACACGGGGGAACTTCGAGTCTGATGTTCGCGCTTTCGTTTCTAGAGGCCCCGGCGCTCAGCTCGGCGTTACCTGCTGGGCCGCCGCCTGCTGAGCCATCAGGCGCAGCTTCTTCTTCCTCTTCTGCCCGACCTTGGAGACGATGGGGTTGAGCAGGCGGAACTCCTCGCTCTGCTCGTCCACCTGGTAGTCGGGGTTTTCGAACATCACCTTGAAGCGGTCGTCGCCCAGGATGCTGGGCAGGGCCTGCAAAGTTCAGATGGTGGAAACGTTTTTTGGGTCGGAGCAGATTCCGGAAATGTTTTGCAGAACACAACAACCATACCAGGAAGAAGCGGAACCCCCGTGACAGCTGGAGGGGGTTGAGTTTAAACAGATAGTTCTGCGAAGACGACGCAGGGTTTTCCTACCTTGCCCTTCTTCTTCCGGGAAGCCAGCTCCTCTTCATCATCACCCTCCTCCAGCAGCTTGAGAGCCAGCTCCTTGTTCACCTTCGGCAGCTTCTGTCTCAGTCAGAACAAATATAAAATCAAGCCGGCACCGCGACCCGGTCGAGTTTTTACCCCCCGGCAACAAAAAGCCTTGGAGGTGCC
Organism: Psettodes erumei; assembly: GCA_016785225.1. Lineage (NCBI taxonomy): Eukaryota > Metazoa > Chordata > Actinopteri > Pleuronectiformes > Psettodidae > Psettodes > Psettodes erumei. The sequence goes on along the minus strand of JAFBJZ010000402.1, from coordinate 521,334 downwards.
GGTTTGGTTTTATTACTGCTGGAGTGAGTGTGACAGGATGTGAAACAGCCACAACCAAACGAGCGCAAACCAGTTTCAGACACATTTTACGAGTTCAGCTCGATCTCAGCGTCTCACCTTGACCTGCACTCTGTGAGTCCTGGACTCCTCGATCTTCTGCCGGATCTTGTCCTTGCGATATTCCTCGTACGCGAACGGGTTCGCCATGCTTTTGACCTGGAGCCACACCCAAACATCACAACCGTCAAATCCAGACGTTTCTCTCTTTCGCTTCAGCCTCGTCCGGGCTGAATTTGGGGACCAGCGTACCTTGTGGTAAAGCCGTATGTCCATGAAGAAGCCGTGCATGTACGCTCTCAGGAGAGATGATCCCACCAGGTGGGTCAAACCTGACGCAGACAAAAAAAAACATAAGTCGGGATTTCACAAAACAAAACCACGTGAAGAGGATGAGCAGAGATACGGAAAGCTTTGTTGCTAGTGGGAGTTCTGTTGGTACAACTTGATATTTTTTCATGGTTCCCAGAGGATGACCCAGTCTGACTTTAACCGACTTCTTCTGCAGCACCACCAGGAGGTTTTTGGGGCTTTTTCTTTTTTGCTGAAACAGCTCAACAGCTACTGAACGGACGGCCGTGCAATTTGGTTCACACATTCATGGCCCCCAGAGGACGAACCCTGTGAATTTGGCTGCAACTCCTCAACAGAAAATGCAATGTTTTTGCTGAGTTATTTGAATTAAAGCTCAGAGTCCACTGTCCAAACGGAACCGGCATTAGTGAGCAGCCGCATCTCGTACGACAAATCATCAAGATTTACAGTTTTGGGAGTGAAAACGAGTAACGGGTATGTGACCGGGAGCGATTCGTTCAGCGCTGTGGGAACCTCCAGGGTGAGCAGCGTCACGCTCTTTGTGTGTGACCCCCCCCCCCAAAAAAAAAAATCCTTCTTGTTGCGTCAAACCCTGAGAAGAATGTGAGTTCACGAGGACGAGCGGGGGTCCAGACACTTCCCCGGGATCTTCCAACGGTCCGCCCGCCTCCAGGTTACGTAACGGGGGCGACGCTGCGCGGGCGGCTGCTGTAAATCAACACCGCTGCCCCCCCCCCCGACTCCACGTCAGCCAACCACCTTTCTGCTTCTTGTCATTTGATCTCTTTAGTGCTGAGCCTGCATTCCAATGTTCATTCAACCCTTCGAGTGTCCACTCCTCACACACACACACACACACACACACACACACACTACTTTTCCTACCTAAAGCCTCTCAATCATTCCCAAGGTCTCTACTTAGACAGTCTCGCCGTCGCTGCTAACGCCCAACGAGGCAAAGTGCTGCGATTAAGTCGCGCTCTGCTTTTACATTAAAGACCGAACGCGTCGGCTGCACACGTGAAAACTGATGCTGCGAAGTCGTTCCTACAACTTTTTTTTTTCCTTTTTGGGCGGGCGAGGAGAAAGGAGACACGAGGTGGAGAAAGTCTCACCCAGGTTCTCCAGATCCTTGCGGGTGACGAACTTGTAGTCGTCGTACACGGTGCTCTCCGGGCTCTCCTCCAGCTCCTCCGTCAGGTTGTCCAGGAAGGAGCACCACCGGGGCGCGGGGCCCAGAGCCTGAGCGCGCGCACACACACACACACACACACACACACACACACACACACACACAAGGACCAGGTTCAGATTTAGACTCCTGAGAAAAGTACGAAACCTGTCGTGTACTTGTTGAAACAAAAATAGAACGACTGTCCAAGCTTATGTTTCCACTCCAGGTTAAAAAAGATGACGCTCTTCTTTTCTTTCTTCTAACACCAGTCGGTGGGTGGACGGATAATGAAAGCAGGCGGCCGCAGTCGCGTTTGATGACGAAATGGGATTCAAAACTCTCAAGTCTCATCTAACTCTCGTGCTGAATATTTGCCGGTCGCCGGGCGCAGAGCCGCTGCCGAGCACGAAACAGAAACCACAATCCTCGCTCTGTTTCCAAAAGGCATTGTGAGGCCGCGGTCGTCCGAACGGGCTCAAAGAGGGTTCTGTCCCGGCAGCTGACGGAGAAGCGAGCAGCGAATGTGGATGTGCTCCCTCATCTTTTACATTTCACATGTGGGAAAAAAAAAAGGATCCAAATCCTCAGAACCACCGGCTGCAGTTTGATGGTGTCTGATTATTTAACAGTGTCATATTTGTATTTCCACTATCTCGTGTTTGATTCTTCTGTCTGCACCGGGGCGACGTAAGCTCGTCACACGTCGAGTCCAAAGTCAACAGAATCCCATTCGCTGCCATTCTTCAGCTTAATCACAGCTGAGCTGATAGCGGCGAGCTGTGCAGATAATCTGAGCCCGGGGGACCGAGACGGGTCGCTCCAACGGGCCTCAACGTACATCCTGGTTTTTCCCCAGGAGCCGGATCGGGCCGCGATTCTCAGAATCCAACGTCCAAAGTTTCAACTTAAAGCGCGGCCCACGTGTGCGACCACGATGTTTTACTGATTGTCAGCAACAACTGTTCCTGCAGTACGCAGCATCGTCACATGACACTGAGGCAGAGCGCACAACTCCAACTGAAGTCACACACACACAATCAGCACATCCTGCACAACAAGAGGCTGGAGCTGCTCGGCGTTTGAGAGATGGCGATTGATCGCTGATCAGCTTTCGGCCCTTCTCTCTGCTGCAGCACGGCCGCGGCCGCCATGTCTGGAATTTACCCTTTTACGCAAAGTAAAGCCGAGTTTACCGCACACACACACACACACACACACACACACACACACACACACACACACACACACACTGTCAGCCAGAGAGAATGATTGTTGTGCCGCCGTACTCACGGGGATGTAGAACGTGTTCATCTTGGGATCTTCATTGGCAGTGAAGAGCATCCCTGTCGGCGACGGGCAGAACAAAGAGCAGGAGTTACAAACTGAAGCGACGCTCCGAAGGTTCAAACAGGGACGTGAGAAAGAGCGAAAGCCGCCGGATCGTCTGAACGGCGAGACGGAAAAAACAAACAAGTCTACAACACGGCTTTAAGCACGAAACTTGATTAAAACGCAAAGATAAGTGTTCGGTGACGACCTCATGTTGAATGTCACCTTCAGGTGTCTGGTTTAAAGTGACCGGCGTGATAAGATCCAACGCGCCGCTGTGAGACAGCGCCGCCTGCAGGCGGAGGAGTGCCGGAACGCCGCTGCGAGTGTTAAAGCTTGTGAAGCAGATGCTCAGTGTGTCCTCCAGCTGTTTCAGCGCGAGTCTCACCTGACTGAGGGTAGATGCACACGTCGTTAACGTTGGCCTGCGGTTGGATGGAGGAGAACACCTTGCCCTGCAGGCAAAGAACACTTTAAAACGTCCGCACCGCCAACGAGCGCACGTTTCACGGCGGGCGGCGGCGGCAGGGGAGCCGGGGCCTCACGCTGTCTTTGTTCCACATCTTGATGATCTTGGAGTCGGACGACACCACCAGGTCCAGCTGATCGTGGAAGTTGAGCGACTTGATGGGCAAGCTGTAGAAGTGGTCCTTCACCAGCAGCGGGCGGCTGGAGCGCAGGTCGTACAGCAGCACCTGCCAGACAGAGCCCAGGGTCGGAGAGCGCCGGCGAACACGGCCGCGACACTCAGAAGATACGGGCGGCTTCACGACCTGATGTTCTTTATGTAAATCAACAAATCCGTACATTAAATTGTGAAAATTTATATTCGACTCTGCTGCGACGAGACGGGAGACTCACAACGTCCCTTTCACTGACTCAAAACGAAATGTGGGTCGAGCCGAATCGAAGCGGATAATTCGACAATGACCGCGTGGTTAACGGCGGCAGGAAGTTCACAACCCAGCTCCGCCGCGGGGAGGCCGATCCGATCCGCACGCAGAGCCAAGCGGCTGACGGCGACGCCGCGGAACCGCTGCAGTTAGCATAGCAGCAGCCGGGGACAAACAACAGCTCACTGTCTGTTCCCAGAACAGCTGCAATGTTCCAGATAAAGTGAGCGGCCATAACAAACAAACAGAGCGTCGCGGCCGCAGCGGGGCGGAGGGATCTGCAGGAAACTGCTTCGCTGAGACGTGTCCCTCACCTGTCCTGTGCTGGTGCCCACCGCCATGGTGAGGGAGCCGTTAAACTTCAGGGCGCTGACCGACGGCAAACCGTGGACCCTGCCGACAAAAACATCAGATTACAGATTTCACGCGCGTCGCGAGGCTGAGATCGGCGCTGGCTGTCGCTACGCACTCCGCTCCCTCGGCGAGGCTGCTCAGGGCGCAGTCCAGCAGGCCCGCTCTGGTCCGGACTCGAGGGTCCCAGCACTCCACCCGCCCCTGGTGACAGTCGCTCAGTTAATCGCGGGGGTCCGCGGGTTCTTACCAAACTCACAGAATGCTTTCTACTCTGATCTGAGCCGTCTGCCCGTGGATCTCACCTCCGAGGTTCCCGTGGCGAACAAATGATGGACGGGGTTGATGTCGCACACGTTGTTCTCCCTGGTCGACAAGTCGAGAAAAAAAAAAAAAAAAAAGGAGGTGGGTTTTTAGTGAACGTCGGCTGAGAGCCAGCGGCTCATCGGTTATCGTCGCTCTGTAACACTCACACAGCATCGGTCTGCAGGGAGCTGAGGAAGCGCCCCTGCTCCAGGTTCAGTCTGAACACCTCCGAGCTGAAAAGCAGAAAGGACGACTGAGTCCGGAGACACGGGACGGGACAAAATCCACACACACACACACCCGCCCTGCGCTCGTCTCACCTCGTCCCCACGAAGAAGAGGTCGCAGGAAGGGTAGTGGTACGAAAAGTCCCGTCCGAACTTGGGGATCCGGGTCTTGTAGTAGTGTCCGTGCTGAGAGTGGAACTCCACGTAGCGGTCGCAGTGCAGAAACACCAGCTGCAGGAAAACACAAGCGTCGTCACAACCGACTCTACGAAATCTCCTCTGGTCACGTTTCGGGTAAATCGAGCGACGTCGGCGAAGCGTCGGGACAACGGGCCCCCGGCGTACCTTGGAGTAGTCATCGGACAGGATGTCGAAGGCCACAACTGCGGGGGAGAGAAAAGAAACTCGTCGAATTCCAGTCGCCCGCGGCGAACGGGCCGAGCAACACGTGGGCGAGCGTAGGGCGACCTACCGTCCGAGTCCAGACAGCGCTCGAACTTCAGCGACAGCTGATAGGTGTCGTAACAGCGAATCCTGGGCTTGTAGGTGCCTACGAGTCATCAACTCATTGTGTCAAGGAGTCAAAAACGGAAGACGCGTGAAAAACGAGCGCGGGAGCGTCCGTGACGTGGGTCTCACCTGCGGCCAGGATGAACTGCCCATCCCTGGACACCTTGATGGAGGTGCACACCGTGGGCATCTCAAAGTCCTGGATGAGCTCGATCCTTCGCTGGATGTCTGAGGGGAACCGGAAACACTGACGTTACTCTCTGGGGGACAGGAACCGGGCTGCGGTGTCCACACTGAGCCACTGAACTCACCGCCATCCTTCTTTTGGAGCTGTCGTTTCTTCCGGTCAGACAGCCACTGACGTAACGAAGCAAAGGTGATTAGGATTTGGCAAAAAAAAAAAAAAGCAGGGCTACGTCACAGTAACACTTTAATATCATGTATGTTTGTTCGCCGTCAATAAATATGAGCTTTATTATCGTTCTGTACATAAAAGTCCACATTGCGATGGTGTGGTAGCTAATACGTCACGTCGTTGTTAACACACAACGTAAGGACGCGTTAGTTGACTTGTTAGTTAGAGCTAGCTGCTAGCTAGCTAGCTAGCACGCTAAGTTGGGGGGTTAAACTTCGCAGCTCGTGAAACGCGCGCGTCACGCTTCTTACCTCCGGAAGTGACTTTCCGTGGCTCAAGTTGTAAATCTTCACATCGTTCACGCTGGATATCTGCATTGTCGAGGGTGAACGAGGCCCCGGACACACATAACACTGTCAACCGGCGAAACTGCACCGAATCCACGTTGTTGCTCAGGTGCACAAACAGGAAGTGTGTGGGGGGTTTCCGAAATAGGTCCGAGTGGAAACAGTACTGACTGACAGGAAGTTCCCAACCTCTCCTCCCCGAAGAACAATTAAAGAAATAACATTATTGAGAATTTGACGGAAACAAATGTTGTTGTTGTTGTTGTTGTTGTTGTTGTTGTGTACATATATATGACCATCCTGTTCTGTTCTTTATGGATTTTTAGCGTTACAAGCTAAAATGAATATAATTCGAAACAACATATTTCCATATTTGGTATAAAGTTTTGTATTAATACACTATTTTGAAAACCAAAAGCGGTCACGTGTCTAACGTCTTTGGAAAATACGGCGGAAAATGGCAGGGAAAAAAAGTCGCTAACTGCGCGTCCGTTTCAATCCACTTACCGTAACGATCAGAAAAGGAGCGCGCTCCAAATGTAAGCGCGGCCGGTAAACTGACTCTCCCAATGGGCACGACGCACGGTGACGTCAGATAATACGTGCACTTCAGCTTCTGCACTTTCTAAATTGTTCACTCGTCCGTGTAAGTCAAAGGCACGGGCGGGTTTAAAACGTAAAGGTGTGCGCACGCAGAGTGGAAGTCAATCACCTGGAGTGACGTAACAGCTCCGCGTGCGTGATCCCACAGGGCGGCGGAGCGGCCGTCAGTCAGTCAGTCAGTCTCAGGTGGAGGTGCCGCTCAGACTGTCGCAGTGACACAGGACGGCCATGACCTGACGGTAAGAATAAGTTCTTTTTTTTTAAAAAAAAACTTTAACCAACGTTGATACAATCACAGGAAACTCAATAACACGTCAGTTCAACGTGAAAGATGATAACGCTTGTCATGATGGAGGTAATGTTACTGTATGTTTCTTTGCACCGGGTCACAGTCTGTTCTTGGACCCGGGGGGTGGGGGGCGCGATGCTGGGAGTCATGACGGACCTGTGGTTGATCTCCGTCCCACTGGACAAGACCAGTTTAACCAGTGTAGAGAAGCTCAAGCGCACCATCGCCAAAACCAACCTGGCCTCCTGCTGCAAGTTCTCCATCCCAGATCTGAAGGTGAGGAGGCTTTTCATGGGTCCAGACAAAGAGGATAAATAAACACATGTAGTGAGGACAGTGTGTGTGTGTGTGTGTGTGTGTTTATACTGGTACAGTAGAGTGTGGCCCAGGAGCATGATGGTGTTTGGTGTCCTTCTCTGGTGAGGGCCTGAAGGCTCAGGTTGCTCTCTACAGTTTGAGGCAAAATTTCCATCTGACCCATTTCGACTCGTTGCGATCGTTGTTCCCCCACTCGCCTCGCACCTGGACAGCTGCTTGTCACGACTCGCGAACGCTAACCGCGTTGCTCACGCTGTGACCTCAGGTGGGAGTACTGGACAGTCTGCTCGTCGTGTCGGACGACCTCTCCAGGCTCGACACGCTGACTGAAAGGTAAAAAAAAAAAGGCGCAGGCGATCGCGTTGCTCTGTGGACGCACACGTTTGTCTCAGCGGCCGCTTGTAGCTTTCTGCGGCGCCTCTTTGTCCTTAATGAAGACCAGTAACCCTGAGCCTGTGTGCGGCCCACGCCATTAATAATACATGGTCACGGGCGGCTGACGGTTAGTTTTCTTTTCTGATTTTTACTTCACACAGAGTCGCTCAAAATGTGGCCTGAAGAGAGAAAAGCTGAGTCCGTCATCAGTAGTTTTATTGTGTATCTCGTGTTAATCATGCAAAGACTTTGGGGGAATGAAGGTTGTGAATGGTTCAAATTGTGTAACGCTGGTTCTTCTCCCTGCTGCCGCTGCTCAGTGTGATCAAAAAAACACGGCAGTGTATGACGGAGGTGATGGAGCAGTCGACGGACAAAGCGCCGGAAAACGCCTCGGCCAGTGGGGGTGAGTCGACACACACACACACACACACACACACACACGCTGCTCAACACACACCAGGCTAACCACCGTCTCTGCCCCCCCACCACCACCACCACCACCACCATCAGACCACAGCATGAGTCACAGAGACGCCCCGTCGCCCCCGACAGCGCACCTCCACCCTCTGAGGGGTATTTATTCTGCAGTGCGGTGTGGTTGCTGTGTTTTTGTTCAACGCCTGCTTGTCCAGCGTCACGACTGTGTGTGTGTGTGTGTGTGTGTGTGTGTGTGTGTGTGTGTGTTTCTCAGTGGACCTGATGAGCTACGTGACAAAGTTTCAGTGGGACAAAGCCAAGTATCCCACAGCGCTGCCCCTCTCCGGCCTGACGGACATCATCAGCAAGGTACAAACCAGTAAGCGACGCGAGGTTTCGTTACCAGAGGGATTTAAATAACGAGTCAATCTCAGCTGCTGACACCTGCACCTGTGTCAGGAAGTCTCCCAGGTGGAGACCGAGCTCAGATCTCGAGCCGCGGCGTACAACGGCGTGGAGACGAGCTTGCGGAGCCTCGAGAGAAACCTGGAGTGAGTGACGTCAGCCGGTTTGGTCGAATGAAAAACGCACGGCGGCGCGAGCCGCGTCCGTGTTAAACCCGCGACGTCTGTCTCTCCAGCGGCGACCTGCAGACTCGCTGCCTGAGCGGCGTCGTGAGAACGGACGAGCTGGTGGTGTCGGAGTACCTCACCACCCTGCTGGTGGTGGTGGCCAGGTTGGTGGCGTTGACACGAGGGTCCGTGTTTCTGTGGTGGCGCGTAAAACGGGTCTCTGCGCATGTTTTCCGGCTCACAGAGGGAGCTACCTGCAGTGGGAGACGACCTACGAGTCTTTGTCGGAGTTCGTGGTCCCGCGGTCCAGCAGGTGAGTCCTGGCCCTGAGATGGGAAGCTCCACTTGATCCAGCACCCAAAAAAAAAAAGGTCCGGCTCAGTAACCGCAGGTGTTCGATTACCGGCAGAAAGTAAGAGTCTGCGTGCAGGGTCTGATTACGCAAAACCTTTTTCCTTTTCCTGCTGCGAACATTCAAAACGTCTTCCTGGAAAAAGGAAACAAACTTGTGGACGACGTCCAGAATCCGATATCTCATCAGTACAGTTTTACATCGAGTACGATTTACTAAAAAAAACAGGATGTCATCAGTAAACAGGTGTCGGCAGTTAATAACCACAACTCAGAGGATGTTTCAGTCCGCGCCGTTTCTCAGAAGTTTCTTTTAAAGAGCCATGAAACTGGTGGCGGACTGTTTCAGGAGCTCCACACACCATGGTTTAACACAACAGACTGTTTTCATCAGTCTGTTGTGTTAAACCATGGCGGGTCTCTGCTGCCCTCTGCTGGACCACAGGGAGAATAAACACCTGGTTCGATTTGAAGGCGGCGCAGGAAACTGGTGTCAGGACAAAACGATGTTCAAAAACGTGAAAAGACGGGAATGTGTTTAGTTTTATTAAAATGTTGTGTTTATGACGTAACTGTCGATTTGTTCACCTCGTTTCCGTCTGACCTGCTGTCGTTCTGATTTTCTGTCCCGACATCGTGTCGCCACCAGGAAGCTGTACGAGGAAGAGGAGGGGGGAATCTTCTCGGTGACGCTTTTCAAAAGAGCCGTGTGCGAATTCAAAGCCAAAGCCCTGGAGAGCAGGTAAGCGGAACAATGTCCCATCGAGCGTTGTGCGTGTTTGTGTGCGTTACCACAGTGTTGTGTGTGTGTGTGTGTGTGTGTGGGTGTTACCCCCGTGTGGCCTGTGACCCGCAGGTTCACCGTGCGTGAGTTCAGCTCGGACCTGGAGGAGAAGAAGCAGCAGGAGGTGAAGCAGCTCAGGCTTCACAAGAAGGAACAATATGTGCGTCGAACACCGTGTGCACACTCTGTGTGTGTGTGTGTGTGTGTGTGTGTGTGTTATAAATGTGTGCGTCTCCTCCTCCTCCTCCTCAGGGAACCTTCATGTGCTGGCTGAAGGTTAATTTCAGCGAGGTGTTCGTTGCCTGGATTCACCTGAAGGCGTTGAGGGTTTTCGTGGAGTCGGTCCTCAGGTCGGTGCCGATCACGGATTTTCTCTCGTTTTGTGAAAAATGTCACATGACTCACGCCGCCGTCCCCGGGCCAGGTATGGATTACCTGTGAACTACCAGGCTCTGCTGCTGCAGACGGACAGCAAGCGCTCCAAGAAACTCCGACGAGAACTGGCCTCGCTGTTCGTGCACCTGGACCCCACCGCCGCCACCGCCACCGCCACCGCCGGCAAGACGGACGTAAGAGACCGCGCTCGGCTTCACGCTCTGTAAAATCTGCCGTCGTTTCATAATTTTGCTTCTCGTGCTTCTGAAGCTTCAGCTCAGCTGCGACGTCCCGGGACTCTGCCAGCAGGACTACTCCTCCTACATCTGCTTCCACATCAGCACCAACGTGCTGGAGATCAGCTAACGGTCGAGCTGACGGGGAGGGTGACCACGGCGACCGCGCCCCGTCTACTCAGAGCCAGGAGCACAAGACCCTCAACGCTGAAATCACACAGATCTAACGGGAAGACGACTCCTCAGACGTCGTCTCCTCATCTCTCCTGAGGCAGGAAGGACCGGCTGCTTCAGACAGAGGCGTGGATGAACGTGGATGAACGTGGATTTGGATTCTCCACGCCACAGGATCCGCGTGGAACCATTTAAACACATTTAACACCTAAAAAAAAGATTCTTTTGAGGGAACGTGTGCTGTAGGTTGTTCCTGCACATTTTAAAGCCATGGCAGTGTAATAAAGTTCTGACAAAAAGACTGTGTCTGGTTCTGGTCGCGAGACATGAAGATACTCCTGTGAAATAAAGTGTAAAGTATCAGAACATCAAAATAATCACGTAACAAGTATCTCATAACTGCTGCTCACCCTCGAGTTAATGTATTTTGTTTTTTTTTACCCTTAAAAGCTGTTCATCATGTGATCAGCGCTGTCTCCCCTGGATTACAGCTACACACACTCTTTAATGATAGTGTATGTTGCGCACACACACACACACACACACACACACACAGAGAGAGAGAGAGAGAGAGAGAGGTGGGGTGAGACAGAGCTGTGGCACTCGGTGCGTCAAACACCGAAGAGGAAACATTTTACGCGCAGAAATCATGGCCATGAATTCGGGTTTGTAGTCTCCGCGTTATCTCTGCATTACAGCCGAGGATCGGTGCCGATCCAGCGGAACACCATCAACGACAATGTGGACAGTTCCGAAGCCGAAATACAGGAGCGGGCTCTGCGCCGAGGGGGAGATCGCCGTGAACGTCGGCGGGGTCCGGGTGGTGCTGTTCGGGGACGTTTTGAACCGCTACCCGGAGAGCAGACTGGCGGAGCTGCTGAACTGCTCGGCTCAGAGTCCCGAAGTTATGTCGTCGCTCTGTGACGACTTCGACCCGGGCAGGAGGGAGTTTTACTTCGACAGAGACCCCGACGCGTTCAAGTGCATCGTCGACGTGTACTACTTTGACGAAATCCACATCAAGCGCGGGATCTGCCCCATCTGCTTCATGAAGGAGATGGAGTTCTGGAAAATAGACCCGGGCGTTTTAGATGAGTGCTGTAAGAGCTACCTGAGCGAGAAGGAGGAGGAGCTGAAAGAGATCGCCAGCAAGGTGGAGGTCATCCTGGAGGACCTGGAGGTGGAGCAGTGCGTCACGCGCGCCCAGCGGTGCCAGAGGTTCCTGTGGCGGCTGATGGAGAAGCCGGGCTCGTCCCTGCCGGCGCGCGTCATCGCCATCGCCTCCTTCCTCTCCGTCCTGGTGTCGGCGGTGGTGATGTGCGTGGGGACCATCCCGGAGCTCCAGGTGCCGGACTCCGAGGGGAAGCTCGTGGAGCACCCGACCCTGGAGGCGATCGAGACCGCGTGCATGCTGTGGTTCACGGCGGAGTACCTGCTCCGCCTCGCCTCCTCCCCGAGCAAGCTGCACTTCGCGCTCTCCATCATGAACGTCATCGACTTCATGGCCATCATGCCGTTCTACGTGGTGCTGAGCCTCACCTACCTCGGCACCTCGTCCATGATGGAGCTGGCTAACGTCCAGCAGGCCGTCCAGGCGCTGCGCATCATGCGCATCGCGCGCGTCTTCAAGCTGGCGCGCCACTCCTCCGGGCTGCAGACGCTCACCTACGCGCTGAAGCGGAGCCTGAAGGAGCTGGGGCTGCTCCTCATGTACATGAGCGTGGGGATCTTCGTGTTCTCGGCGCTGGCCTACACCATGGAGCAGAGCCACCCGGAGACCCTGTTCCGCAGCATCCCGCAGTCCTTCTGGTGGGCCATCATCACCATGACCACGGTGGGCTACGGGGACATCTACCCCAAAACCACGCTGGGCAAGTGCAACGCGGCCGTGAGCTTCCTGTGCGGGGTGATCGCCATCGCGCTGCCCATCCACCCCATCATCAACAACTTCGTCGTCTTCTACAACAAGCAGAAGGTTCTGGAGATGGCGGCGAAGCACGAGGTGGAGCTGATGGAGCTCAAGTCCGGCGGGGACGCGCGCAGGAAGAGCAGGGATTAAGGGAAGGCTTTCTCTGTGATGTCATGCTGAACTGTAAGAGACGTTCCGTGTAGTTGTGACCCCCCCCACCCCCCCCACACACACACACACACACACACACACACACACACACACACACACACACACACACACACACACACACACACCACGCTCTTTGCCTCTGTTGCGCCGTCTTTGTGACAAATCGGAACCCAGAAGAAACCAAAACCAAGTCCAGGACCGAGACTGTGAACACGGGACTCAGGTGGGCGCAGGTGCTCCCGATTGGTGCCGATGACGTCAGCGCCCGGCTCCAGACTCTCAGTAATTAACTTCATCGTTCACACCGGAGCTTCTCCCGTGACTGACCGGAAAAAAAAAAAAAATCAATAATGACTTTATCACGAAGGTTTTAACTAAAGTGTAACTTTAATGTATCTGTAATAGAGTAACTTTGTTACGTTACATCACAGAGTATCTCTGAGATAAGAGTGTTTCATCTGTAGAAAACATGAAAGCATTAACCAGAGATGATCACACTAAGTTAGACAGAAGGTGAGCTGTCACACACACACACACACACACACACACACACACACACACACACACACACACACACACACACACACACACACACACACACACACACACACACACACACACACACACACACACACACGCACGCGCTGTGAAATGCAACGTTCTGATCCGAACACGTTCACACCCCATCCGGATCCGAACCCTGCAGAAACCCATTAAACGTCTGACACATGGACGGTGCTGCTGTGAGGTGTGAGGAGTGCATTAGCATGAACGGACAAGTGTCAACCCGAAAAATAATAAATAATAATAATAATAAGAAGAAGAATAAAGAGCTTTGAAGTAATGCGCCGCTCGTCTGCTCGTTTTATTCTGCAGGACCGCAGAGATGGGCGGAGAGCGTTCAGCCTGAATGCGGTAATTATCCCGCCACCACACTGCAATTACACCGAGGTATTTAAAGCCAGCCCCCCCCCCCCGGCAGCTTCTGTATATGTGTGTGTGTGTGTGTGTGTGTGTGTGTGTGTGGTGACGGGGGGTTGGATTCAGCTCTCACATTACAGGTGCTCATTTTATCAGTTATCAATATGGAAGTTATTACTCAGGTGAACCTGCGGGGGGCGTGGCCAGTAAACACCTGAGAAAACTTCAGGGTTTTTTGTGCGGCTTTCTTCTTTGGCGGAGGAAGTCTGTCGCCGTCCCGCTCGCCGCTCCATCCAAAGCTTTGTAGCTTTAACGCAGACGTCGGCTCCGTCAGGTGAATAATTCAAAACAGATTATGATGCTGTACGCTGATGATATTCTCCTTTCCACCAGCTTAAAGATGCAGAGATTTGGCGCTTTTAGACTCTCGGGGGTTTTATTCGTTTTTTATTTTCTCTCCAGTTCAAACGCAGGTGAGTTAACTAACTATTCAGATAAATCTCAACAGCTGAGGCAGAAAAACAAACAAACAAATAAATAATTAAAACAAACACCTGCTAGTTTCTTCGCGGGGAGAAAAAAACCCCCCACGGAGGTTTTATTTTATCTGCCTCTGACTGAGACCATCAGGATTACATCATTCTAGATTAAGGCAACCTGCCGACCAGTCAAATTACAGGAAGTGACGTCATGACTGACATGTCAAGGTGACATTACAGATACTGCGGCGCAGAGTGAAGGTGACTTTCAAGTTTATGCGTCTCGGAGATAATCCCACGGGTTCGGCACAGACCGGACACACGGTCACTTCCTGTTGTACGTGCTGCCGCTCTGCAAATTAAAAAAAAAACGCCACATGCTCTTAATTAGCTCGCTGACTATAATGCCGTGTTAATGTCGTATCAGTCAGGCGGTAATTAAATGCAGCTGAATGAGGAGGGGGAAATCACATTAGTTTCGCACTTTTAATTCCAGGTCTGAAATTAGAAAATGTCCCCAGCCGAGGTCTGAATGAACCGCAGCAACCGATCCGACGTTCAGTTCATTTCAAAAGTGTTAGCATGTCGTCTTCACGCCCCGGAGAGAGGGTCAGAGGTCAAACCCGGCGTCGCAGTTTAACGGCGGGCGCTCTTGACATTTACGCCGGGCAGAATGAACCGATGAATCCTTCTGCGGGATTAAAGCTTCGTGACCACCGGCTGGATTTCCAATCGCTCGGCTAAACAGAATCCACCGGGGACGTTGGCGCTAGCGGTAATCAATATCCTCCAGGGCTGCTCCTTTCACATCCAGCGCCCCCGCGGGGACGGGGCATTGTCCTTTGTTGACTTCACGCTGCAGCTGGAGGACGCGCCGCGTCTCTGAAGTTAATCCTCCAGTCGTTATCGGTCCTCCGCCAGAGTGGGCATCGACGGCTCGGAGGAGGAACCGGAGGAGGACGGGCTCAGAACTTCAGGCGACGAGAGGAACCTCGCCGCTTTGGGACGCGGGATTTTCCTAATGATGCTGCGCTGCAAACGCACATTGATCACACGCATTGATTCTATAATCGCAGTATAGGGTTTCCCAGGCGGCGGTGGGGAGGGTCACGTGGTCTGCGGCCGTTCAAACTGCTCCTGGATCAGTGTGTGTGTGTGTGTGTGTGTTTGAGCTGTGGTGGAAATAACGTGTGAAAAGTGGGTTTGATGCTGCTGCGACAGTTGCATTCGTGTGAGGCAGCGGTCCGTGAGAAACTAACCGTCCCCGGCGGGAAAGTGAGGCGGCGAACACCCACGCACGCTGAGCGCACAAAAACACTGCCCCCCCCTTCGTCCCGCCGCCTCCTCCTCCTCCTCCTCCTCCTCCTCCGTCTCAGATGAAGATATGCGAAGCGTCGTATTTTAGGAGCGTGTACTGATGCAAAACTTTGTGTTGCACGTCGCACGTGGAGGAAAATATTCATCAACACGCTCGACCAAACGCAGCCCTGCATATGCTTATGCATGGCCGACCGCTGCAGAAGACTCCGCTGCACGGACGCACACGGTCGCGTGTTGGCGACCTTTTTTCGCCGCGTGAAGTTTCTGCATCCAGCGCGATCGATCGATCGCGAGCGCGAGACGCCTCCCGCCGCCGCACAACACCTGCGCGCAAATCGTGCAGATTGTGACCGGACGAAGGTTTTAAAACGCTGCTGATGAGTCGTTTGGTTTTTAATGAGCTCCCTCTGGAAACGGTCACGTGGCGGCGTAGGCGTGACGACAGGTGGGTCGGGGTGAGTCACTCACCTCACTCACCTCACCCCCCCCACCACCACCACCACCACCCCCGCCCCCCCGACCGTCCCTTCACCACAGGAAACAACAACAACAACAACAACAAGATACACACTGAAAACATCCAGTGTGTGATGAGTTGGATCGAGCGGTTCACGTGAGCCCAAAGAAACCCAGACAAAGAGTTTTTTCATAATCAATAAACCTATTGATCATCAGAAAAAGCATTAAATTAACTTTGATTTTAAGACAATTAAAAGCTGCCATCTCTTTGTCATTATCAAGGACGGTTCCCGAGAGGATAATTGCTGAAACAAAAGGCAGAAGAATCAGATAATTTTCCGATGTAACACAAAAACAACAACAACAACAACAACAGCCGTGCAGCAAACAGCAGCGGAGGCGGCAGCCCGACGTGAAACCACTCGGCGCCTCATATCGCGAACAACCTCCTCTGCTTTTTCTGCCGTCTGGGAAAAAAAAAAAAGCCGAGCCGACGTCTCCGACCGGCAGCAGCTTCCGTTGTCATGGCTCCAGTCTTTAAATAACGGGCTCGCTCTCATTATTCTGCCTCAACGAAGCCCCTTTGTTTTTGGACCGCACGCCCACGCCCCGCGCACGCCACGCTTGTTATCGAAAAATCTAACGCGCGACCGAAGACCGACTCATTCCAGATCATTCTGAGCTGGACCGCGACGGAGTCGTATAACTCGATATCCGATCAGGTCGCCATGTAACGGGATTCCTCCCACTTTGCTCGCATGTCGGCGGGTTTTGACTTTCTGATTCAGACGCCTCGTTTTTGCGACTTTCGCCCCCCGTTTAACGGAGACACCTGAGGATCGGAGCGTCTCGACAATCCTCCAGGACGTCATCGACCCGGAGCGGCGGGGACGCCGTCCTTTGGCCCCTTTTGTTTTCGCCGGCCTGACGCAGCGCTGACATTCGGTCTGGGCTCCGCTCGCTCACAGCTGGTCACTCTGTGTATTTTTAGGGCGACTCTCTTTATGTCTCGGCCGAGCACTTCTCGGTCAATAATGCATGTTCTCCCGGTGAAGGCCCCGCTGGCAGGAGGCGAAAAGGGTCTGATGGGAACACGCAGCGACCCGGTTGTGTTTTACTTTCCGACGCACAAACCGCATGAATCCTTACACGGTGCGATCTCTCCTCAGAGCGTCGGCGGTTCAGACGCCGAGCAACCGTCGACCCATTTCTGCGTTTTCGCTGAGACGTGGTTCAACAAATCCAGACGGGAGCGTTTAATCACCCCGTGAGGAATGAGCGCCCCCTCATCCAGAGCAAAAAAAAAAAAAAAAAAAAACGGACTGTGCGGTTCTGGAGTCGGCCCGGCTCAGTTTAATGCGTTCACGGCTCGGCTGCTCTGGGCCGCACGCCTTCCTAAATATCACAAGGACACGAGGGAAACTCAATCACATGGTCCAGCTCGCTTCTTATTTCACATTCAATTCCTTAAAAAAAAAAAAATTGCTCTTTAAAATGTCACAGGCTGCAGATCTTTCCTGGGGGGGGCTGTTTGGCCATATGTATTTATTATATTCCAGCGCTCGGCCCGCCTGAGGACAAAGTGAGAGGGGGGAAGCTTGTTCTTTGCTCAAAGGCAGTTTTTTTTCCTGTATATTCACATTTCTCATGAATATATTCCAACTCCATCATTACTGCACATTTCCTCAGAATAGTGCCCATGTAACCATAAATGTTTTTTTTTTTTTTTTTTTTTTATCAGAAAGGTGATGCTGGAGGGAATGCAGGGGGAGATTATTATTCCTCAGAGATTAAATCTGCATGAGAAGCACATCGTCTGTTTGGCCTGGCCGGACATGTCCAGTGTCTTAAGGTTAAAAGTGTCCTGACTAATATTCCAGTGAGGCTCAGCAGTTTAAACTCTCCTCCATGTTTTTTTTTTTTTGGAGCTATTCTTGCCTCCTGCAGATGTGAGGCACTTCCTGGTCCTCAGAGATTAATGAAAAGGTAGTCAGCAGATGAATAATTCAGGCTCGTCCTCGTCATTTACTGCTGAACCCAACTCGGACACACACCAGCCGAACCTGAAACCTCCTCAGGAGTTTGAATGGGATGATGATTTTAGAGTTTGCAGAAATACAGCGAGAACACAAACCTGTACTTCCTTCACTCAACAAAACTCCACCTGACGACGACTGTGTCTCATAAATTGTGTTTATTGACACTGTCCAGTAACAGACTAAAACAACTGTTTATCTTTTAAAACATAAACATGTGGATGTCTGTGCCAGAACAGTAACAGAGCCGTTAAAAAGTTGTAAGACGCTTCTCAGCAAAAACAAACAAACAAACAAACAAAATAAAGTTCTATCCAAACACAAGCAGAGAGTTTATTTCTAAACGTCAGCGACCACACACACACACACTCGCCGGTCTTCAGATTCAGACCCATGTGCTTTACGCACAGTGGAGGGTCCACTCGTGTGGAGAGGTTACCAGCACATACGACGCACACGAGTTTGTCTTCGTCTTCAGGGTGGTGTGGTGCTTCACTTAACAAATCTATGATTAATAAAGACAATGTTATATGTGCTACATAATACAAACAATAGTAAAACATAAATAATAAAATTGTAAAAAAAAATAGTAAAAAATAGTTAGTAAAAAAGTCTAATTACTTTTGATTAGTATAGCATTTGTAACCAGTCTATAATTACAAATACTATAATAATTAAAAGTAATCAAAACAGTTGTTCTGATCAATAACAACTGAAAAACAGAACAAGTGTGCCCCGCCTCTTTTAATAAAATGAACAAACTGCAGCAACACAAGTCCTGGTTTTTAGAAATTTGATTTTTTTTTGCCACATTAAATCTGCGATACCAGGCGAGGACGAGGCTTCTTTAGGAAACGTGAGGTTTTCAGATGCCGTCTGTCCGTCTGAGACCTGCCAGAGACGACGCCAACAAACGTTTAACCAACTTGGACATCTGCGTCACCCTGGGACCTTCAACTTCTCCAAACCGATGATCTGCACCTTCGCTCTCACATGGGCCAAAACAAGACGACGCCAAATCCAGGATCTGGGCTGATTACAGAGATGATCACACCCTGATGGACGAGTCCTTCCTCTGATCCTGATCCTGCAGCCTCTCTCCACATCCAGCTTGTCTGGTTACAGATGAAACAGTCTCACCTCACATCTCATCATCTCTTCCTCTCAACGCTGCAGCAGCCGTTTCCCTAACAGGGCTCGACTGTACGTGCTTGGTAAGACCACGATTTCTCCCGATGCTTCCACAGACTCATCATGTTTGAAGTTTTTAAGTTTTAGATCGCCCTGGTGCAGTTACCTCTACCATGTGCATTATCCCAGTTATTACTCTGGGAGAGCTTTAAGCAGAATCATAAGAAGAGCCTACCATGGTCAGCTGAGTCACAAAACCAGATGGATCCTTGTCTGGTTTTGGAAACTGCATACCCTTGGAGCTCAGGAAGAAGAAGGGCTGAGTTTTTACTTATTTATCCAATTAAAAATGTCTGATTTGCTTGTTGACTAAAACGTACATTTTAAAGACATAACCAGCAACGGTCTACTTCCAGCACAAGCCTCCTCAGCCACAGAGAACAAGGGGAAGGAGAAAAGCCTTGCCTTCTTCTGATGCGAGTCGACTCTAAACCTTGTTTTGTGCAGCTTTGAGGAGACCTGGCTCGGTAAAACCCGTTTGAGACTCGGTTGCCGGTTCTAGCGGGACAAGTGCAGGAAACCGAGACGTCATCGTCTCCTCTCCAGCACTTCAAACCAGCCTGAGGACCAGGTTACAGTCTCTCAGGAGACATGTGGGAAGTAATTTAGACTTGAAGACAGAGACGCTGAGTTCTGCTTTAGCATTCGGACAAAAATCAGGGAATGAGGCGTTAGAAAATCGACTGCTTCATCAGCAGTGCACCTTCATGTCTCACACAGGATGTAGTCATGTTGACATCTGACCCCTGCAGCTAATCTAACCTGCAGCGATGAAGCTTCATCCAACAGAACCTTCATTAGACGCCTGAGCTGATTAAACCTGTGACGTTTCCAAACACAATTCAAACCTTCTTCACACAAGCAACGGAAAACTACCCAACAGTTGGATGGACCTACTTGTCTGAACCTTATCTGACTCGACACGTCGGTGAAGTTTTTCCATCACGATCTCTGTTGTTCTCGTCACCAACAGATTGAAGATTAAAACAGAAACAAACTCGGGCTCCTGTAGAATCGCGCCGCTACCAAAGAACCTGAAACTTGCTCCAACCCAATTACCCTGTCAGATAAGGGAATAAAGTAGAAGATCATGGAACACCAACGTGTCCAAACACATCCTCAAGAGTGAGAAACAGAACATTCCTCACTAAATTAAAAATCTCAAATGATTAATAATAACAATCTGTGCTGGAAATTACCAAACTTTAAAAAGCTAATTATGCTAAACTAAAGATCAGTCTCCAACAAGTCTCAGACAGACAGGACGTCCCAACCCTCCAACATAACGCTGTTTCCAAACTAATCTGCCTCACTAAAAACACACAAACAGATAAAGACAGACATGCAAACACAAAAGCAGAGAGACAATAAGAGATAAAAGAGATAAAAGACCAAGCAGAAAGATAGAGGCAGGGTGCATGATGGTTAAAAGGAAGAGTAAGTTAAAAAACAAACAGACAAATACCACAAAAACAGGCAGACACACAAACAGTGGACAACAGGGTGAAGAGAGAGAGAAGTTTTCATAGTCATCCTCATCACCAGCAGATGTGAAATTCAAACAGAACCAGGTTCTGTTGAGTTCTCCGGGTCATCTCTTGCTGCCAGGTTTGTGTCCTGCCAAAGAACCTGAAGTTGACGCCTTCCCATGACCCTGTCATATGATAACTGGCCAGATCTGTCCCTGTCACTTGCAACCGCAACGCAACCGCAACCGACGCAACCTGGTAATGCTGAGCAGGGGCGATAAGATAAGTTCCCCTGCTGGGAGGCCTCCCACTAAAACGAAACTTAACGTCGCCAGACCGACCAGAACCCAGACGGGTTCTACTGGAGTCGCTGGTTGGAATCAAACTTGGCAGAGAGATGAGCCAGGATTTAACTTGAAGACCAGATTAACTGTCAGAGTTTGTACCGGAGGCTCGGTGGTGATGATGTTGACAGCCGCACATCCACACAGTGAACACACACACACAACAAACACAAAGGTGAAGGTGAAGGTGAAGGAGAAGGAGTAGTAGGAGGTGGAGCAGGAGGAGGATGGGATCCACAGTCCGGAGGAACCGCCCACCCGAACATCAGCACTGGATGGGCCGGCAGGAGGCCTCCAGTGGTGGGTTACCAACGGCAGTCACGCCCAGAGAGAGAGAGAGAGAGAGAGAGAGAGAGAGAGAGAGAGAGAGAGAGAGAGAGAGAGAGAGAGAGAGAGAGAGAGAGTGTGTGTGTGGGGGGGGGATACAATACTGGCGACAGAATCAGGAAGGATAAAAGTGGAAAATAAGAGGACGGGAATGGCAAGGCAGCCAAAATAAAAAACAATACAGATAGTGTATCTATATGTCTAATTGTTGGTAGATGCTTTGGGAAAAGTGTGTGTGTGTGTGTGTGTGTGTGTGTGTGTGTGTGTGTGTGTGTGTGGCGGGGGGTCCAATACATTATTGGGAAATAAGAGGATAAGGGAATGGCAAGGCAGCCAAAATAAAAAACATTACAGATAGACAGCTGACATGTATTTGTCTACATGTTTGTAGATGCTGTGTGTGTTACTGTGTGTGTGTTACTGTGTGTGTGTGTGTGTGTGTGTGTGTTTTGGTTTTGGGGGGTCAAGAATCAGCAGGGAACAGGAATGGCAAGGCAGCCAAAATAAAAAAACCATTACAGAGCGCTAACAGCTAACATGTATTTGTCTACATGTTTGTAGATGGTCTGGGAAAAGTGTGTGTGCACACGCACACATGTGTTGGGGGCGGGGACACACACAATACAATATTGGCGACAGAATGAGGAGGGATAAAGGTGGAAAATAAGGACAGGAATGGCAAGGCAGCCAAAATAAAAAAAAACATTACAGATAGTGTATCTATATGTCTAATTGTTGGTAGATGCTCTGGTAAAAGTGTGTGTGTGTGTGTGTGTGTGTGTGTGTGTGTGTGTATCTGTGGCGGGGGGGATACTGGGAAAGAAGAGGATAAGAATGGCAAGGCAGCCAAAATAAAAAAAAGTACAGAGCGCTAACAGCTAACATGTAGCCTATTTGTCTACATGTTTGTAGATGGTCTGGGAAAAGTGTGTGTGTGTTTGGGGGGGGGGCACAATACAATATTGGGGACAGAATCAGCTGGGAACAGGAATGGCAAGGCAGCCAAAATAAAAAACATTACAGATAGTGTATCTATATGTCTAATTGTTGATAGATGCTTTGGGAAAAGTGTGTGTGTGTGTGTGTGTGTGTGTGTGTGTGTGTGTGTGTGTGTGTGTGTGTGTGTGTGTGTGTGTGTGTGTGGCAGGGGGGTTCAATACATTATTGGGAAATAAGAGGATAAGAATGGCAAGGCAAAAACAGTACAGATAGACAGCTGACATGTATTTGTCTACATGTTTGTAGATGCTGTGTGTGTGTGTGTGTGTGTGTGTGTGTGTGTGTGTGTGTGTGTGTGTGTGTGTGTGTGTGTGTGTGGGGGGGCAAACACAACGTTGGCGACAGAAACAGGAAGGATAAAAGTGAGACATGAGGACAGGGACGGCACGGCGTCCAAAATAAAAAAAAAAAAAAGACGAACAGTCCAGAGAGAAAGATAATAATCTATTTACATTTAGTCCAGGTGTTGATCAGGGTCTACATAACATCTGTCAGACCAAAACCTTCAGACTCACCACAATCCAACATCTAATCCAACATCTGATCCAGCTCAGCTCAGCAGCTCCAAACACAACTGGCTAACTCAGACTCACAGCAAACCAACAACAGACAGAAGGCAGCTGCCCTGCAGCGCTAATCATGTCAACAACCACAACAACAACAACAACAACAACAACAAGAACCTGCCTCCCATTCTCATGTCAAGTATGGTGTTGTGTAGACCAGGAAAAATTGTCGGCATTGTCAAACAAAAAAAAAACAAAACAAATAAACCAACACAGATTCAGACAGACTGGCACGGCGGCCGAAGGAGGGGAGAGAAAGAAAAAAAAAAAAAAAAAAAAAAGCAAAGGCACGGCGGCCAAAAATAAATAAATGAATCATGGCAACGGCCATGCTAAAATAAAAAAAAATAAACAGGCACAAACCTTTTTGCAGATCGTCAAGGAAATAAAATGTTTTAATGAACCGACCAACAGGTTGCCATGTTTAAACAAACGCACACAGATTAAATCCTGTTGGGAGGGAAGTGGTTAGTTTGACCTGCCTACACCCAAACTCAAAGAAAAAAAAAAAAAAAAAGTCACGTACCTTTTGTTGATCATCTTGGAGAAATGAAAAACGCAAATCTCCAGACTGGAGAGACCGGTAATATATTTTGGGCAACCATGTTGGTTTGACGGACGCACGCGACTGTATGTTAAACTAACCAACAGGCTGCCGTGTTCATTAAACCACCGGACGGAAACGCAAACACAAATCCTGTTGGGAGGGAAGCGGTTAGTTTTCGGCGCGGTGGCCGACCTGCCTACACCCAAGCTCAAAGAAGAAGAAAAGTCACGTACCTTTTGAAGATCTTGGAGAAAATGAACGCGCAAATCCACAATCCTGGCAGGAGCCATTTTAAATGTTTATTGTCACATGACCGGGGCGGCCATGCTGAATTTGAGGCAGCCGTGTTGGGTCACGCACGCGAAGCCATTCAGGCAGATTAGTTTGAATGTTTTCTAACATATTTTGAAGTGATGCGGCCTAGTGGACATGTGCCTACACTAAACAGGTGTGCTGCATGAAGACACACAGGAAGTGAGTTTTTATTCAGAGTCAAAGATGGTGACAGGAACTGTCTAACTGGGAGGCAGGTAGGTGCAGTTACAGGGAAAGAAAGCGTCTTACCTTGTGTTGACAACACCTGAGAAGGAAACGAGGTTAGTGCACAAAACCTTTGTTCTCCCATCCTCACCTACGTCTACACAAACTGCTGAGCTGAAAAATCACAGCTTCACTACTACACGACAACTCCCCTGTTTCACAAACACGCACAATTTTTAAAAAAAAGGCCAACGAGCTGACACGTAAAACCCTCAGGTGAGCTACCTGTCTGCTCACGGCTACATGCTAACTCAGAGAGGAAGTGAGAAAGATCATAGAAGAAGAGGTGGAGGTGTGGACATGTGGAGCGCAGTCAGGACGGCACGGCGGCCAAACACCACAGCATGAATGAGGCACGGCGGCCATGACAGAGGAAATAAAAACACATGACACTTACAGCTCGTAGATCTCCCTGGAAGAAAAGAAGAAGAAGAAATAAGAGTTAGTCTCAAACCTCTAATGTTTCTGCTCCAACTTCAATGCTAACTCGTGGCTAGCTTAGCATCTGCACAGGCCTGACTGACCTTAATGTGAGAGCGTTCAGGTCCATCCAGAGTCTCTGTGGCCGGACAGGAGACAGTTTATCTGTTAAATTATATATATAAAAAAAAGTTAGTTTGAACAGGAACAAACACACACCAACAACAGGACATGACAAATGTAAAGTTTGGTTAATCTATTAACCGATAGTTAATCTATTGAGCTGAGACAGTAAATCTATGTAACCTGCAGTCTTCATGTAGGGATTTTTTTTTAAAATTAACCTTAAAGTAATAAAGAAAAGTTCTGATATAAGTTGTAAATAAAATAGTATTAAATAGACAAACATTTGAAGTCTGTTTAACCCTTAATAAAAGTAATACACAACATGTTTGTGATGTTTGTCTGCATTTGTCTCATTGTGTTTTAAAAACAAAGAGTGAAAATTAGCATAAAACTCCAGACAACGTTTAGTAAAATGATAAAAACCAGGTTTGTATTTCTGGAACTTTCTGAGAAAGACCGCGGCGCGCGCCAACACGAATGCGCGTGCACGAGAGCGTTCGCAAACATTTGCTCAGTTGTTGCGTTTAAAATGTCGGAAGTTGTGCGGCGCAATTCAACGTTAACGTGGCACGCGCCCCCACACACCTGTCTGCTAACATGGCGTCTCACCGGCCGTTACTCACCTTCCTGTTCCCGGCTCCGGGTTCCGGATCGACCCGCGGTCCGATCCTGCGCGGCACCAAACAGCGAGCAGCGGAACCGAGCCTTATATGGTGCCTGAGTTCAGGTAATTAGGAACACGTGACCTCAGGTGGGCGCAGGTGTTCTACGTCACTGCTGAGCTCCATCTTGTCAGGACTTAATGTCGTCGCTTAAACCTGAGCTCCAGATAATAAATCACTTCATCAGAACCAGCTTATAAATACCTTATAGATAATTATAATTATTATATTATATATAATTTATGTAATTATTATATAATATTTATAATTCATATAATTATTATATATAATATAATTATTATATAATATATATTATTTATATAATTATTATATATATTATAATTATTTTAAAATTTATTTTATTTGAGAAACGTGTATAAAAAAAAAGTCATTTTGGGGGGAACCTGGGCTGAGGTCTGCGCTCTCAGAGGGTTTATTGACGTGTTCATAACAAACCACATGTTAATGCAAACTGTACCGTCACATCCCGATCGAACTCCCGAGGAGATTTCAGAACCTCCGGGGTTAAGTGGATCCGAGTCGGGTTCAGCAGCGAGTCCTGCGGGGGAAGGCGGACCAGCCTGAATTATTCATCTGCTGACTACCTTGTCATTAATCTCTGAGGACCAGGAAGTGCCTCAAGAATAGCTTCTTTAAAGAAGTCCCAAAAAAAAAACATGGAGGACAGTTAAAACTGCTCAGTGTAATATTAATATAATATATCAGCTTCTTGCCTGTTTGTTTTGTCCTGTGCTTCTCATCCAGATTTAAGCAGCGCTAATGTTGGCGTCTGAATATAAAAAATAATTAATTAATTATAAATTAATTAAATTAAATAAATAAATTATTATAATTAATTTTAAAAAACACATATATATGCCTGACAGTAGTGTGTTTCTTTATATTTTTCTACTTTTTCCTATTAGTATTTCCTCTCTGTGTACTTGTCAACACTCAGCTGAAGTGTGCGAAGGAAAATAAGCAGCGAACACACACATCGTCTCACAGTTTGGCGTTTAATTCAGTGCAGAGTAACACAACCAGCGACCTGCCATAATACAAAAATAGCAAAATTCAGTGGACAGGTTGTAACTGCTGCGGCACGATAACGATGCAAATCAATCATCATTTATCGCTTATCAACGTCTTATCAAATCAATCAATCGAGTTGGGGGGGTGGGGGGGGGGCAACCTCGCAGCTCAAGCTCTCAACCCTCTGATCTCCACAGTGAAACACCGGAGCTCCCCCTGCAGGCACAAACACGTCACTGCAGCCCCGACTGCTCGTTTTCCTGGATACAAACAGTTTGACAGTTATGGTTAATAATTCACTTCAATGATTAAACTACAGGCAGAGGAGGCGGGAGGGCAAATGTCAAAGGTCAAAACCGATTTATTATTTCATCAGCCGACGCCGGTGAACGTTGGTTCAGATTCATCAGCGGGGGCGGAGGTCACGGGCGGCGGAGGAAGTCCGTCTTCCCGCCCGTCTTGCTGACCAGTTGTACGTCCGTGATGACGATGTCGTGGCTCACGGCCTTACACATGTCGTATACGGTCAGCGCCGCCACGGCGACGGCCGTCAGGGCCTCCATCTCCACGCCCGTCCTGCCCGTGGTGCGGCAGGTGGCCGCGACGACGGCGGCGCCCCGCGACTCGTCCAGCTCGAAGGCGACGGAGACGTGGTCCAGAGGGAGCGGGTGGCAGAGCGGGATGAGATCCGAGGTCCGTTTGGCGGCCATGATGCCGGCCAGCTGCGCCACGGCCAAGGCGTCGCCCTTGGCCAGCTGGTTTTCCCGCAGCAGCCGGAAAGCGGCGGGGCCGAGGACGACGGTGGCGCGGGCCGTGGCCGTTCGACGCGTCTGGGCTTTCCCCCCGACGTCCACCATGGCGGCGCGGCCCTGGGCGTCCGTGTGCGTCAGCTGGGCTTCGTCCGGCGGACCGTCGGACACGTCTGTGCCGGACTGATCGTCTGCGGGCCGTCTCGGTTTGATGCCGGAGTTCTGATTGTGGCACCGCCGGACGCCGTGGTGGTTCCGATTGGTTTTGGCTTTCGTTAGTGTGCAAAAACTTGCCAGGGTCCGAGAGGCGGCCGGACCCCCGGCCTGTGCGTACCTGAGACGGTCGGTAACGTCTCTCAGAGCGTTTGTGCGTGCGGTAAAAGTTTCGGTCTTTGCGTGTCGACCGGTGACAATGAGTCCAAACTCGGAGGAGCGAGGAGGAAGGCACGGACCCTCCTCTGCGCTCCGGACTCCGACGCGAGGAGCTGCTGCCGGAGAGAGGAAGGCGGCGTTCGGGAGGCGGGAATCGACGGGGACGTCCTCCGGCTGTCCCGGGACTCGGGCCCCGGGGACGCGGCGGCGTCTGTCGGAAACGGAGACGAAGATGATTGGACGAAGACGCGCCGCTCGCAGCTCAGAAGACGAGTTCGAGCGAACGGGCCGGAGCGGACCGACACCGCGGCGGTGAGGGGCGAGTACGTACAGCCGAGTCACCCACCGATGAGGATCATGGGCCTGTTCTTCATCTGGGAGAGGCTGAACATGCCTGGAAAGACAAACAGGAAGTGACTGCGGCAGAACGTCACGCCCCCGCGAACAAAACCACTCGAAGCTAAAACCCACCTGCGTGTTGCTTCTTCTTCCGGCCCACGGCGGCTCCGATGATCTGCAGCAGCTCCTCGTCCGACGCCCCGGAGCGCAGGACGTCGCGCAGGGACACCTCCGAGTTCCCGAACAGACACACCTGAGAGAGGGGGGGGGCGGGGGGACAAGTGGAGGCGAGACCAGAACCGCGCACGGATAGAAAAAACCGGACCGGCCGCGGCGCTACCTTCAGGCTGCCGTCCGCGGTGAGGCGTAAACGGTTGCAGGAGCCGCAGAAGTGCTCGGACATGGAGGTGATGAAACCCAGCTGACCCCTGAAGCCCGGCACCTTAAACGTCTGTTAGGAGACAGAGGAGCGAGCTGAGCCGAGTGGGGCGGGGCGTTCCTAATAAAGCGCTCG
Organism: Psettodes erumei; assembly: GCA_016785225.1. NCBI lineage: Eukaryota > Metazoa > Chordata > Actinopteri > Pleuronectiformes > Psettodidae > Psettodes > Psettodes erumei. The sequence continues at coordinate 493,482 of JAFBJZ010000402.1, read as the reverse complement.
GCGAGCCGCTGACCTTGGCGGTGTCTGCGTGTCCGCCCTGAAGCGTCTCCAGCTCGGGCCACCGCTGCCTGACGCGGTCCAGCATCTCCTGGTAACTCACCATCTTCTTGAAGTTCCACCTGTTGCCTGCAGAGAGGAGGAGGAGGAGGAAGGAGGAGGGAGGATGAATCGGGGGTGTGTGTGGATCAGTGACAGAACCGGGTACGAGGCGGGCGGCTCACCGTCGAACGGCATGTACTCGATGAAGCGCACCTCCAGAGGTTTGGTCTCCGTCAGCGCCACGAAGTCCAGCAGCTCGTCCTCGTTCAGGCCCCGCATGACCACGCAGTTCACCTGTGTGTGTGTGTGTGTGTGTGTGTGTGTGTGTGTACATCATTGTCACACCTCAGAGCGTCCAGCCGGGGTGGGGTGGGGGGTCAGAAAATCACAACCTACCTTGACGGGGTTGAAACCCATTTCGACGGCCTTGTCGATTCCCTCCATCACCTTGTGGAAGCCTGGGGGGAAAAAAAACACACACACACACAACGTCTGTTTTCTGTGATGACTCAGTCTGTGAGTCATCACAAGCCACGACAACTAACCCCCCCAACACACACACACACACACACACAGACACACACACACACACACAGCAGCGGCGGAGGGGGGGACATCTTTACGAGGTCGCACACGTCATTAGTCTTCATTGAATTCAGACTCTCCTCATGAATTCATTTACTATGACAAATAAATAAATCATGGGGGGGTGTGTCTGTGTGTGTGTGTGTGTTGTGTTGTTGTTGTTGTTCAGGTTTCAGAGCTCATGCTCCCAGGAGCATGGACGCAGATGGAAACCTGCAACAACAACTGGCAACACAGAAACCCCCACACACACACACACACACACACACACACACACAGCACCGGTCCAGCTCTGACAGCAGCTGTTGGTTCTGGACCGAGTCAGACAACAGGTTCCGGAGACAAGAGTGAAAGAAACCGGGGGTGACGACGGGGACGTCCCTGTTGCCGTGGCGACCGCCCACCTTTCCTCCGGACGATGAACTCGAACTTGGCGGGGACCAGCGAGTCCAGGCTGACGTTGATGAGGTCCAGGCCGGCGTCCTTCAGCCCCGGCAGGAGTCGGGCCAGGTTCATGCCGTTGGTCGTCACGGCGACGGTTTTCAGGCCGCGCAGCTTCCTCAGCTCGGCTGCGGGGGGGGGGAAGCGATCGGAGACCGCTGAATTAAAAGGATTCGCTGCGGGTCGCGCGAGGTCACCGTGATGTCACGGCGATGTCACGGTGATGTCACGTGACGGCGCTCAGCTCCCTCCGCGTCACATGGACACCTCCTGACATCTCTGACGCCGTGACACGTGTGACACGAGTTTAAAGCCGCCACGCCTCAGAAAACCGAACACGAGACGAGCGGGGAAGCGTTTCTAAAACCCGCCGCCGGCTCCGGTTTAACCTGCAGGTCAGGGTGCGAAATTCAAACGGCGCGATGACGGTGTCACGCAATGAAATCATTTTGCCTCGCTACACTCCCCCTTCCCTCCTCACGCCCCCGGCTCGGTCCGGGGCTCGTCCTCACCGACGATGTCCAGCACGTCGGGCCTGATGAGCGGTTCCCCTCCCGTGAGCCGGATCTTGTCCACCCCCTCCTGGACGAAGAGGCGGGCCAGGGTCAGAACCTCGGAGGCGGACAGCAGCTGGCCCCGCGGCGTGAGCTTCACCCCCTCCTCCGGCATGCAGTACTGACCTGAAACACACACACGGGGGTGGGGGGTTATAACACTGGCGGCGGCGGCGGCCCGGATCCTCCGTCGGTCGGCGCCGCCGAGGTTCTGCCGGGAACGGACGGACCACTCACAGCGCAGGTTGCACTTCTCCGTCAGCGAGATGCGCAGGTAGCTGTGTCTCCGGCCGAAGCCGTCGGTCAGGAACGCCGAGAAGGGAAGGACCCGTCCGGCCGCCGGCCGCCGCTCCTGCCGGGGAGGAAGAGGAGGAAGAGGAGGAAGATGTGACGCGTCGCCACGGCGCCGCTACATCCTGGTACCTCGCTGAGTTCTGAGGGCGAACGTGATCGTTTTAAAAGATTCAACGGGATCGGACACTCGTGACCTTTGACCGCACCAGCGGGCAGCGGTGAGGTCAGAGGCGAACACGTGACTCAGACACGTGACCCCACAAAGCGAGTAACGCGTCATTACGTTATGCTTTGGTGACAGCGGTGTGTCGGCATCTAAATATCTGTCGATATGAAAACTTTTTTTTTTTTTTAGAATTACCCCAGAAAGTCTAATAATGTTCAATATGACGTAATAAAGTTTATTATTATTATTATTATTATTATTATTATTAGCCTTCACACACAGACATCGATTTGTTTTTCCAACTCCAAAGTGTTTATCAGCGTCAACAATCCCGTCCTGTTCCGAGAGGTTCCGATCCAGAGCGGCTCCGTGTAATGAAGATAATTAGAGTAATTAAAAGATAAAGTGATTTAATATAAATATAATATTATAAATATAATACGACATAGAGAATGAAGTGTTGTCCTCCGACCCTCCGTGCTAATCATTCTCCGCCTGGTTTAATGTTTAGCCCCGACTGGACCCGCAGACTGCGCACAACCTTTTAGACAGGACGGTTCCGGCACGAACCCGAACCAGAACCAGAACCCGAACCCGAACCGTGTTGTCGCGTTGTGCGCATTTACCCACCTGCCTCGACCCAGTTTTCGCAGCTGCGGCAAAGTTGGGAGCCGCCGAAGTCGCGTCTCCAAGTTCAAGTTGGTTTTCGTGGTGCGTAGCCCCGGAGTACGGCCGCCCGGCGGTCCGGTTCGGTACCGGCGCCCTTCCCGCACGGGTCCAGCGGCCGCTCGTGTCGAACAGGCGCCAGAGTCTGGTACCGCGAGCCGCCATGGCGCTGAGTTCGGCCCCCGGTGTCCCGGTGCGGGCTGCTCTGCGGCGAAAATGTCAGTTCACCTCCGGCCGCCGGGAGGAGGAGGAGGAGGAGGAGGAGGGGCGGGGCCGCGTCGGCCAATCGCGCCAACGTACGCGAGCGCGGTGCACCTTGGGTACTGGAGTGCGGAAGCGGACACGTCAACAGAAAAGTCCCGTTTTAAACCTTGTTTTCTGCGCAGAAACCCTTCGTGTGACTATTAATGTGTGACGCCATCTTTTTTTGTATTGCAGGTGTATTAAAATTTTATATTTCCCCACATGAAATCTAAATTAACATTTATTTAAATAAAATAATTCGCACACGGCGAATCGTTGTCTCTGGAGACCCCTCCCACATTTACCCGTTCAGTTACTCCAGGCTTGCTCAACGCTGGAGTTCACACACACACACACACACACGCACACACACACACACACACACACACACACACACACACACACACACACACACACACACACAGCACAAACAGAGCTTACACACACACACACACACACACACACACACACACAACACACACACACACAATGTCCCACAGCGTAAACAGTTTATCTTTTCACGGGGACAGATTAAAAAGAAAAAAAGAGGGGAAATGTCCTTAAACGCCTTGTTGTCTCCCATGATCCTCTGCTTCATGTTCTGTGCAGTGACCGAGAAAAAAATAAAGCGGATTGCAATCGTCATTAAATTATAACAAAAACAACAACAACAACAACCATTTGCCACGAGGCGGGTCTGGTCTTCACTCTTTTCTGACCACGTGACCGTGTGACACCCCCCCCCGTGCACGAGCACCTGTGATCATGCGACAGAAGTCGCCGCTGTCATGTGACCACACCGATGCAGACCGTGAGAGGCGGCCAACGTGACCCCCGAGCTCATGTGAACTTAATTTCATACTTCGTGGTCACGTGACAGGCCGACATCTGCGCCATCTCCATGGCAACTGCGCAAGGGACTCGCGTTAAACAGAATAACACAAAATATTATGATGACGAACTCCGATGCAGGTGAATTTATTATTATTAATAATAATAATAATAATTTCTGCGTCACTAACTTCACTGTGACGTCCCGACTGTGCAATGTGGGTGTGTCCACCAGGTGGCACTAGAATCCTTGAGTTGGTTTTTGGCGTCTTATAAAAAAAAAAAAAAAAAATGTTATTAGAGCTCTCAAAAAAAAAAAAGCTGTGACTCAACGTACAGCAGAGGACGGTGTCGAGGTGAATGTTCTGCATGTCAGATATGGGAGAACATTTTTAGCCGTCATTTTCTCACGCCTGTGAGTCAATCCCAAGGTTTCTGTTTCCTGTTTCTGGAATAAAAAATCTGGAACATATGGACCGCCGATCATATTTTAGCCCATAAACTGACCCAGCGCATGAAGATGAACTCAGAGGTCGTCAAAGGGTCACGGGTTGGTGGGACAAAAGTTTATTGTAACCCTACAAAAGACACAGGGTGAGAAAAAAATAAAATTATAGAAATTAAACCAAAAAAAAATCTCATTCTTATACAAGTCTCAAAACTATCCATCATACACGGACCACAGTTTAATTATTCATATTTTTTTAATATAACATTTCGTTGTAATGCTGTGTGTACATACAAAATATAGCAAACTAAATAAGGCAAATAAATAGAGGTACAATATACAGGAAAATGGAACATTCCTCAATGTTTTCATCTTTTTTTTTTAATCTTATCTCAAACATCGAGAATGGTGTACAAAATGCTTCTTTTCTTTTTTTAATTCTCCGACTGTACATCTTTCTGTGGAGGTTTTTTTTCCAACCATAAAAATACTGACTCCTCACAATTATACAACCTCTAAAACCAGGTGCAACTCTTTTTTTTTTTTTTCCTCTCAGGCAGTACAAACTGTAACAGGTGCGTTCCACATCGCAAGCCATTCTCTATTAAAGTCAACACGTCACACGTTGTGCAACACCCCCCCCCCCCACCGGACATGCAGGTGGACGCCAGGTGTGTGAAGCCCCGCCCCCCCAATTCTTCTTTTTCCTGCACATCAAAACAGGTGAAAACTCGACACACACTCGCGTTTTGTCGAGCGTCACCTCTTTGTTGCGTCTCCACAAACTCGACAACTGATGTGTTTCCAGCGGCCCAGCCGGAGTTACCCCCCCCCCCCACCTGACCACCCCACCTGACCCCCCCACCTGACCCCCCCACCTCGCCCGCCCTCTTCCTGCCGTGGGGTTTTTTTTTTTTAGTTTTTTTGTGTGTTGCACCCTTCAGAGAGTTTTCTACCCTCGACATCGTTGGCGCTGCAGAAAAATGGAAATGTCCCATAATAAAAGTGCATCGAATCCCTCTGGTTTCCACGGCGACGCTCCGAAACCGGCCAGTCAATGGCCAAAATAAACAACACAAACACAAAATAATACTGACAACGCTGCAATTACCCCTCAGTAAATAGTCTGGACTAGGATGCTGGTTAAAGCTCTGGATTAAGAGTGTAAAGGGTCTGTCCAAGTCTGATACACCGACCGGGATTAACGGGGGGGAAATAAAAATAAAAAAAAAAACATGAAGGAGCGGAAGTGAGAAAAGAGAAGAGCTGAAATATACACGAGGAAGCGACGGCGGTCCGACTCTTCTTTTAAAGTGTCTGAAAGTATTTGGTTTACCAGTTAATCTCTAAAGAGTGTGTGTGTGTGTGTGTGTGTGTGTGTGTGTGTGTTCGCTCTGCTTTCAGCCCAACCTGCTCCCGAAGAGCCTCACCTCCGTGGAGGTCACGGGGTCAGAGGCACTTCAAGGTGAAACCCGCGAGCGCTAAAAGCCGCTAGCCACCGAGAGCTAAACATCTCGACCCGAGGGACGCCGGGCGCTTCCTGTCGAGCCGCGGCGAGAAATCCGCCCGCGCTTTAAGTGCTTCCTGGTTCTGACCCGGGGCTGAAATACAGACGGACACTGGTTCAGGTGAGGCGAGACGCGGAGTGAGAGCGGCGCCCGGGTGCGATCGCGCCTTTGCGGACGAAAATCCCGGCGTTCCTTCGTTCTGTACAGGGGGGGGAGGACGCGGCGGGTTTTGAGCTACAGTGCAAAACATACAGGTGTGAAAAGGACAAGCAGGTGTCTTTCTTTTCTTTTCTTCTTCTTTTTTTTTTTACATAAAGCGCAAAATGTATAGAAATTCACTTCAACGGCAGCGTGCACCCGGAACACCGGCGAACGCTGCATCGCGTGTACAAAACCCCGAAACACCAGGAAAACATAAAAAAAGAAAATCTGCAATTAGCTCGTCTGCATCTGAATATAAATATATATCAAGGCCTGATTGCAGTTAAGTTTCCTCTTCGCTTTGGCACTGCCGCGCGCCGGGACGTCCCGCGCTTCCTGCCTGGGAATGCTGCGTGCCGGAGGAGCCCCCCCTCCCTCCCGCCCACCGTCCAGAATTCCTTTGCCGATGGGGGAAGAAGCTCCCGACGTCCCGAAGAGCCGGGCGGGGAAAGAAAAAAAAAAAAAGACGGAGCCGCTCCGGCGGCGAAGAACTGGCCCGAGGAACGCCGACGGGGTCGGGAGGAGGGAAAAAAAAAAAAAAAGCGGTGAGAAACGGGCCGGGGCGCGGCGTCCATCCGTCCGTCTTCCAGGACTAACAGACCAATCAGAGGAGAGAATCCTTCGAAACGGCGCGTCCAAGTTCAGCCATTATTTACATCCTCTCCGCCGGTCGCCGTTTGCGGACCCGGACTGAAGGTGCTGACCTGAGGTCCACGCCGCGGCAGAGTTCAGGCGTCTCTCCGTCCTTTTCTCTCCCCGGCGTTAGTAGTTGACCTTGGTGACGGCGCGCTCGCGGCCGCCGCCCTCCGCCAGCTGGTTCACCGAGCGCTTGCGGTTGCGCTTGAACTTGTTCAGGTCCTTGTCGAAGACCTCGCCGGAGCGCAGCGCCGAGACCAGGTCGTCGAACTCGCCGCCGACCTCATCCGAGGCGCCGCTCTTCTTGGCCCTTCGTTCCCGCTCCCTCTGCTCCTTCAGCTGGAAGAAGGGTTGACAGGAAGTTCAGTCTCACGAGGAAGAAGAAGAGGAAGGAGAAGGAGAAGAAGAAGAAGAAGAAGAAGAAGGAGAAGAAGAAGAAGGAGAAGGAGGAGAAGGAGAAGAAGAAGAAGAAGAAGAAGAAGAAGAAGAAGAAGAAGAAGAAGAGGAAGGAGAAGAGGAAGAAGAAGAAGGAGGAGAAGAAGAAGAAGAAGAAGGAGAAGGAGAAGGAGAAGGAGAAGAAGAAGAAGAAGAAGGAGAAGAGGAAGAAGAAGAAGGAGAAGGAGAAGGAGAAGAAGGAGAAGAAGGAGAAGGTGTTCTTACCATGGCCTCCATCCGCGCCCTCCTCTCCTCCTCATCCTTGCGGCGCTGCATGTTCTCCAGGTCTTGCCTCGCTTCGCAGAACGACTGCAGGAAGGTGTCGAAGATCCCGAAGAACTCGTCGGGCTGCATCCGCCCCTCGTCCTCCCCAAAGTGCTTCAGAGATTTGGAAAACTGTGCAGGGAAAAACAAAACGGGAAGATGGATTTTAATCTGAAAGCCTCCACTGTACTTCACTCTTGTATAAAGGAGCCGGAGCTCGCTGTCTCTTCTCTCAGGATCCAGAACCATCCTGTCGTTATGGGCCGGTCGCCATGGCAACAACCACGGCACAAATTATCAACCATTCCGATTTCCGAGTTTGTTGATATAATATTTCCGGACGCACAAATCACTCACACCGACAGCAATGACATCACCAAAGAGACATTTTGATGTTGGACATCTGCAGCAGGTGTTGCAGGATGTGGGTTTGTTTTATTCACCCGGCGCTGGCTGCACACGCGGAGTCCTGAAGCGCTCCCTGCTCCGTTTCAGGTCGGAAACTTCACAAAATGTTGTATTGTGCGCGTCGGCGTGCGAACGCAAGAGGAAAAAGCCGCTCCTCGCCCCGTGGAAACCTCTGACCCAATAACCCACATGATCGACTGAGATCCTTTGTAATGGACGTTGTAGTGTCTGCAGAGGGTGTGTGTGTGTGTGTGTGTGTGTGTGTGTGTGTCTTTCACACACACACACACACACACACTCGTTGCCATGGAGCTCTGTGCTCCTCCTGAGCGCACACCCACGCCTCCATGTTCATGTTCCACTGGAAACCCGACGGAGTGTAAAGGAGAGTTGATGCGTCAGACTCGCCGTTTTACCTCACACACACACACACACACACACACACACACACACACACAGTGTGTGTGAGTTGTGAGTGTTAAAGTGAGTCTGGGCCGGTGAACACAGGTTCTTTTGTTTTACGGCTGCTCCGGCTCTTTCCCCCCCTGACGTCCCGACCGGCCTGTTTTCCCTCCGTTTTTTTCGCCGACCTCCTCCCTGAACAAATAATTTAGCGAAGGGGAAGCTCGACAGTCGGCGTTCGGCTCCTTCTCTCACGATTCTGTTTCAAAACCACGTCAGGAAAACAAACCGCGTCTTTCTATTTCACTTTGGTCACCGGCTAATAAAGCTAATGTTACTTAGCTAATGTGTAAACGGCCCGTTTATTGCTCAAACTCACAGTTGTTGCTGTAGCTAACACCCCTACTGTTTTGCTACATAGCTAACATTACTTAGCTGGTGTTAGCTATGCAGCTAAACAGTGGCTCCGGTCTAGCTACATGGCTAATACGTTTTAGCCAGCGTTAGCTATGCAGCTAAACAGTGGCTCCGGTCTAGCTACATGACTAATATGTTTTAGCCAGTGTTAGCTATGCAGCTAAACAGTGGCTCCGGTTTAGCTACATGGCTAACGTTTTTTAGCCAGCGTTAGCTATATAGCTAAACTGTGGTTCTGGTCTAGCTACATGGCTAATATTTTTTAGCTGGCATTAGCTATGTAGCTAAACAGCGTTTTTGGTCTGGCTACATAGCTAACATTACTTATCAGGTGTTAGCTATATAGTTAAACAGCGGCTTCAATCTAGCTACATGGCTAAACAGTGGTTCCGGTCTAGCTACATGGCTAACGTATTTTAGCTGGCATTAGCTATGTAGCTAAACAGCGTTTTTGGTCTAGCTACATAGCTAACGTTACTTATCAGGTGTTAGCTATATAGTTAAACAGCAGCTCCGGTCTAGCTACATGGCTAACGTTTTTTAGCTGGCATTAGCTATGTAGCTAAAGAGCGTTTTTGGTCTAGCTTCATAGCCAACATTGCTTATCAGGTGCTAAACAGCAGCACGAGCACGGGCAGGTGAACCCACCTTGTCCTTGGCTTCGCTCAGCTGGTCCTCCAGCTCGGAGAAGCTGAAGCCGGCCACGGTGATGAAGTCTCCGATCACGGCCACAAACTTGTCCCCGCGTTCCCTCGTCCTGCTCTGCTGGTAGTGCAGCTCCTGGTGGGGCGGGTCAGAAAAAAGTGGATCAACTCACGAGGCGGACGCACGCTTCATCTTTCTTACTTTCACTTCAGCTCCACTCCACTCACCGCCTCCAGCGCCTTCAGGCCGCTCTTGATGTAGTGCACCTCTTTCTCCAGCTCGGCCAAACTAAGACAAACACAAAGAAAAGACATGGAGATGATCCGGCTCCTGATGGCGGCGAGTGAACGTGTGGTGAAATGGAGTCGTGCGCTCACTTGACTTTCGCCGCCTCCGGCACGCTGCTCAGGTCCTCCTGGATGCGCAGCGTGTCCGGGTAGTTCTTCTCGAAGATCATGATCAGGTAGTGCAACATGGTGATGTTCCTGTAAGAAACGCAGGGGTCAAGCACGGTCCCACTTCCCGCTTTGGGGATTTCTGTGAGGACTCGGCGGCCCACCTGTCTATGCTGGACTTGGTGTCGACGATCTTGTTGAGGCTGGACACCTTGAAGCCGTAGGCGTTGCCCCTCTGGCCCTTGTTCATGAAGTTGCCGAAGGCCAGCACCACCTCCAGGACCTGAGTCAGCCGCTTGCTCCGGACCACCTGCCGGGACGCGTTCAGGATGGCTGCGGGGAGGAGAACGGAGAGGGAAGCAGCTGGGAAGATCGTACGGCGCTGTGCTCAGTCACTTAAACTCGTCTTACATAACCGATGGGTCCGGTTACAGCCCCCCCCCCCCGGCCCACATGAATCTGAACCCTCAGCCCCGGCCCAAACGTTCCCATCCTTTCCCTCGCGACGATCGATCAATATTCCCCGCAACAACTGGGCAGCTCGGTGGGGAAACCCATCAAGCGCCTCCAATCCATCCATAAAACAGCAGGGGGAGGGGGGGGTATTCCAAACACAGCCCCACGACGCCCCCCCCATGAGAACAGACCCGTCTGGTAAAGTGCAGGTGGTTCTCCATGCAGTGTGAATGTGAAAATCATTAACAGGATCCGTGTTGTTATTGTTCCAGTTGCCTGTTCCCGGGATGCAGCATGGGAACCGTTGTTCTGGCCCCGCTCCGACAGGGTTCTGTTGGACGCGGCCGGGGCTTGGCCGGGCCGTCCGGTTCTTTAGAACACGCTGGGTGGTCCGGGGGAAACGCGCTCTCGTCCAGCGCACGCACGACACGGCAACACGAATAATAAAAGGAGACCAGGACTCTGCCGGGACGAGCGGCGCGGGCCCCGGGAACGTTCGGGTCCAACAGCAAATTCCCTGCAGGCCTGAATCAGAACTCACTGGATCACCCCCCCCCCTGGCAGCCGGTGACACGATGTATGCGGTTCTGTTTGATCTTGGAGCGGAGCGGACGGACGGTCCTGACAGAACCGGGCCGAACTGTCACAAATCACAAATCGTGCGGATGCGCTGGCGGAGGCCGCGGCTCAGACTGCCGCTGGAAGTCTTTGTGTTTACGAGAGAGCCCCCCCCCAACACGGGCCAGCTTTCCATAACAAGCCTCCCTGGTAACCTGGAAGACGGCGTGCAGGGAAAAGCGGCGGCGGGCCAACGTACAGTTCTGACCACGCATGCACACTTAATTTGCAGACGGGCTTCCACGAGGCGTTCTTAGTGGGTTTTTCTTTTGTTTGTCGTCTTGCTTGTGGGGGGTGGAGGGTGGAGGTGGGTGGGGGTGGGTGGGGGTGGGCGGAGCTGTGCGTGGGATTCGCCGTGTCGGCGGAGTCGCGACCCCGGGCGAGTTCTGATCCGAGAGTAACGACGGATTCCTTCCTCCTGTCCCCACTCCAGCTAATCTTTTAAAAAACACTGGTCGCAAAAATACACGGCCGTGCTTTGTTTGATTATTTCCAGCAGGATGTGTGTGTGTGTGTGTGTGTGTGTGTGTGTGTGTTGTGTGTGTTTGGTCACGGTAACGAGGGCGACGCGTCCTCACCTTCAACTTTCGGCTTGGTTTCACCCAGACGCTCCGCAAACTTCTTCTTGAAGAACAGAGCCTGCAGTCTCTGCTGGTAGTGGTCGATCCTGCGGAGGAGAAGAAAGGGGTGAGGAGGAGGAGGAGGAGGAGGAGGAGAGCATTTGAAAAGAGGGGGTGTGTGTGTGTTGTGTCTCCAGAGTGGGGGGGGTGAGTTCAAAGCCAGGAGTTGCCTGATTTAGCAAAACTCCCTCGCTCGGTTTTCACGAGCCTTTTATCGTCTGACGAGGCTCCTGTCGAGCCGGAGGATTGACGAACGGGTGAGTTACTCCAAACTTCCCGGGAGCAGGGGAGGGGGGGGGTTCAAAGAGGGAGCAGGGATATTAAATGGCAAAAAGAGGGGAAATCCCAGATGTATTCCTCAGACCGGGAGAAAGCGGACGGGGTAATATTTCACCGAAGGAAATGAAAAGGATTAATTATCCCGCACGAACGAGAGAGAGAGAGAGAGAGAGAGAGAGGAGGGCGCCGGTTTATAACAGGACGTCCCGCGTGATGGGGCGGCGCCGTACCTGCTCATTTCGAACAGGAAGCGGTCGGCCCGGGCCATGCGCTCCAGCTCGTGTTTGTGCTCCTCCAGCAGGTCCACGTCGCTTTTCTCCGGGACGAACTTCAGCAGCTGCAAAGACGCGAGGACGTCGTCAGTCCAGACGTTAAAACATACGCGCCGCACAGGTTTTTTTTTTTTTGGCCTCACCTGTGCAGGTGATCATTGGTTCAAAGCTCACCTGCTCCAGCATGTCCTTGGCCAGCTCTTCTCTCTCGTCCATCTCCAGGATCGCCCTCTTGATCTCCTCGTTGCTCATTTTCAACCTGCAGAGGAAAAAAAAACCCAAAACAGTTTTACGAGAGAGCGGGGCCGGTTCTGACCGCCGGTCGGGTCCGGTGTCAAACCCGGGAGCGGCGCCAGCTGTTTTCACCGGATCCAATCGGCGTTAAGTCTGTTGCTTATCGACCGCGTGCTGACCCCGTTTGGGTTCAGGCCCGCGCCCTCGGGTCCGGTTCTATCGACGGACGTGAGGGGGGAGGGGGTCAAATCCTCTAAAAAGCTTTGTCTCCTGGCTGTTAGGAGACATACAAACGACGACCATTGATTCTGGTTCAGATGGAGCGGGACCGTGAGTCCCTCGGGCCGGGTCGGGTTTACGCATCCTAATTGATCCTATGTGGTTTAAAGTGGCGGGCCGACTGATACGGGCTTTCTGATTGGCCCATTTATCTCTCTCGACGTGAGAAAAACACGAAAAGGTCAAAATATGAACGACGCCGCTCGAGGTCCCCCCCCCCCCCCCCCCCGAGACGCTCGCTTCCGATTCGCCGATCTCGGCGCGAGCCTTCTTACTTGGAGAGCAGGATGACGCAGTTCTGCGCCCGCCGGCCGTCGATGACCGACAGCTCCTTCACCTTCCGCGTGCTGACGTAGATGTCGTCCATCGAACCCGTCTCTTTCTGCAGCAAGAGAGAGACAGAGAGACGTGGAGTTGGCGAGAAACTTCTCCTCCTCCTCCTCCTCCTCCTCACATCTTCATCTGGTTAAGAGACGCCACGGCCCCGTCTGAGCATCGAACCGTTGGAATTAATTAGCAGAAAAAATAATAATAAAAAAAAAAAAACGTTCGCCGCCTCGCTGTCACCGTGAAGTGCAGACATAAAGGTTTGCAGCCAAGCGCCGCAGCTGGCCTCAGGTCAGCCTCCACCAACCGCTCTCGCACCGACCGTCAAACGCCGCGCGTCAAGTCTCAGAGGCCGTAATGCACGTCTCATTAAAAGTTACGCACCCTGGACGCAGTTCATATGAAAACACGCTTTAAAAAAAAAAAAAAAGCCGTGGAAATTCACAAAGAGAAGAAGAAATTGATGCCAGCGCGAGCAGAAGATCTGAAGCAGTTTTTCTTTTTCTTTTTTTTTGGTGAGTCACCGCTGCAAACACAATGCAGGCAGGAAAACGCCGTTCAGAACTGGGCCCGGGCCAGTCCCGTATTTTTGTAAGCTTCACACACGAATGTAGTAAATTAAGAGAAAAGAAAGAAAAAAAAAAAAATACATGTCTGGAGCCGCATGTTAAACATGTTCTATTTACGGGCCCGGGCCCGGTTCCCTGCCAGAGAGCGTCCGGGTTGAGGTCGCCGTGGATGACGTGTGCGAAACAGATGCGGCTTGTAAAGAACGCGTTGTTCTTCCGTGCCCGCGTTGACCCGCGCCGTCTGGCTGCAGGCTGGCGTTGGCGCTGGGTTCGGGGGTTGGGGGGTGGGGGGTTGGTGGTGGCAACTCCCTTTCACCGGGTCCCGCCAAGGCCCGCTCTGCCCACGCAGCGCCGGCTTCGACCCCGTGTAACTGAGACCAGAACCCTTCATCTTCTCTGACAGTTATGAAGTGACGAGATCCAAATGCGGTCAGGTGCTCGGGGCATTTTTCTTTTTTTTTTTTAAGCTTCTCCTGCTCAGTTCATGACAATGAAGGATAACGCCGCATTTACTTTTGGGTTTTTTTCTGAAACCTCCACCGGTGGAAACCGTCCAGATCCGCAGCCAAACAACGACAGCGACTCTCAGCTGCTGCTGCTGCTGGTGAAAACAAACTGGAGTTACTGATTTACGATGTGGCGGCGACTGTGACCCTTTTAGCTCCGTTTTGGTCCTCACCAGCTCCACCATGAACTCCGTCTGCTGCTCGGTGCACGTCAGGTGATGTGGAACGTAATTTGGACGACGGGGGGGTGGAAGTGACCGCCGAAGAAATGACACGTGACGGAAAACATGCTACCTGTCAATCACAGTGTGGCCACGCCCCCAAACCTCCCCTGCTTCCTGTTCTTTTCTCCTCTAAATGGATCATAATGTACAACATGAACATGGGGTTGTGTTGAAGAAGATCTGAAATGTTTAATAAATCCATTTTCTCACTGACTTCTATACAAACAGACTGGTGGAGTCGCCCCCTGGTGGTCGCTCAGGAGAAGACGGGTGTAAAGACACGCCCATTTTTTATTTTTTTTTTTTTTTTTTTTAAACAGTCTATGTGCACTGCAGAGGAGAAGGCAGCAGAGCAATGAAGGCAGGTAAAAAAGTCAAAAAGATGCAGGAAGACCTTGAACTCACCTGTTTGAAGGATTGGTTAGTGAGCAGCTCCTGCCCAGGCAGTCGGAGAGCGCAGAGAGAAGACAGACACACAAAAAAAAAAAAAAAAAAAATTGAAAACACATGCAAAGATCAGCACTTCAAGCAGAAAAAAAAAGTGGTGGCTAGAGCAAAGGAGTATAACTATGCACACTGCAAAGCTGCAGCTGCGAAGCCCTCGGTGAGAAAAACAGTAATCACGGAGCGTCCCAGTGCGAAAAAACCTGGACCGGGACGTCTCCGTGCTGCAGCGGTGCAGAAGCTTTCGGGTTCCCTGTCCTGACGTATTCCTCTGATTGCATCTACATCTGTCCCGACGTGCAAAAAAACAAGAAGAACGAGCGCGGTAACTGATCCTACAGAGGGCGAATGTAAACAAGAAGGAGCAATGACGAGCTTTTAGAAAAAAAATTATTATGCCATCGCTGCCGTGTTGTCCGACCGAACCTCCGCCAAACGGAGCTGAGACGTCAAAGCCAGCAGGATCTGTTTTTTTTTAATGCGGCTCCATCCGTAGAAATCTGCGTTTTAACCGTTTGGCCGGCGGCAGTAAAAACCTGCTCTGTGTAAATAAATGCCCGCAGTAAATCACTGTCGGCAGCCTCAAACGACCCGTTACGGCGAGAGGAAGGCCGGCGGGGGACGGCGCCGCCGCTCGGAGCTGCCGGTAGTTGTCTCAGTCGCGCAAACTCGCGCGAACCTCAACGCGACGCCGACCTCTAACAACAGGCGAACCGCGATTTCCCCCGGCGGATCCAAACCTGCTGTCTCTGATAGGCCGAGAACATCTTCTCTATGTCCTTCAGGTCCAGGATCTTGAACGCCTCAGGTCATCGATCTCGTTCCAGATGGTCCCGTTGATCAAGTTCTGGAAAAAAAAACGGGTCGGATCAGGGACGGGGAGACATTTGTTTGCTCTTCGACGCGTCGGTAACTCACCTCTCCCAGTTTGGACCAGTTGAAGGACTTCAGCGGATGCGACGGCTGGGGGATGGACTTGGAGTGCTGGGTGCTCGCCGAGCCGAAGGACAGGGGGACGGGAGGGGGCGGGGCTCCGAAGATGGGAGGGGCCCCCGGCCGGGAGGCGGGCGCCGGGTGGCGGAGGAGGCGGCGGCGGGGGCGGGCAGCTGAACGGCAGCGGCGGAGGAGGGGGAGGGGGGAAGCCGACGCTCGCGGGCGGCGGTGGCGGCGCCACGGGGGCGCCGGGAGGCGGAGGGGGCGGGAAAGACACGCCGCCGCCCTGCTGGAGGGAAAACAGACGATGACGTTCCGACCGAATTTTTTAAAATTTTTCGGATCTGTGAGGAAACGCGGCGCTGCTCACGGCGATGTCGTGGATGCGCGACGACAGGTCCAGGACCTGCTCCCGCGCCGAGCGCAGCTCCACGCCCTCGCGCTGCAGCTTGTCCTTCATCTTGTTCAGCGTCTTCATCATGTCGTCCTTCTCCTGCGTCTTGGTTTCGCACTCGCGCTCCTTCCTCTCCAGCTTCGCCAGCAGCTCCACGTGCTCTGAAAAGGGAAGACGGCGGGACGAGGAGGAGATGCACCACTGATTTCAGTAAAAGGAAACGGGTGAATCCGATGCTTCCTCGCGTGACTCGTGTGAGCGTTACCTTTCCTGAACTTCTCGGCCTGGTCCCGCCACTGCTTCACCTCGTTCTCGTTCACCAACCTGCGAGGGACAGGCGGACGGGAATCAGAACCGGCACCGGGTCCCCCCGCGCAAACCTCCCTGTTGCGGCGCAGTTCCAACGTTAAGCGTTAAATAAAAACCAGCTGTGAATTCTGGCGCTTAGTGCTGCGGGAGGCCGGAGGTTAAACAGGGTTAACGCTGACGGAAAACTGAAACACGGAGGAGGACGAAGCAGCAAACGGTGAACGAAAGGGAAGCGAGCGAAGCGTGAACGAAGACTGGGAAGTGAGACCTTGAGCGTCGGTGGAGGCCGGAGCTGCAGTCGAGAGAGCAGAGACGTGTTTTCAGTGTCACAGGTGGGAAGCGGCGTCACAAACCACGAGGCCGGATTCAGCCGGTTCATTAAAACGAGCGCGACATCGCCGTGGGAGGAAAAAAAAAAAAACGGGAGCGGAGGAGCACGTGTGAGCCGTCGCCCCGGTGACCGCGGATGATGGATGACTTCTCCCGCTTGTTTCAACAGTTGTTTTAACCGCCGCCGCGGTTTCCACCTGCGAACCGTCAGCGGGGCGTCCGGCACGGAGCCAGAGGCGTGAGGTCGAGCCGTCGGTTTGAGCTGGGCCGTCATTTCCTCTGGGAGAGCTCACGGAAAAAAACGGCGCCGCTTTTTCGGAGCGGGAACGTAAAAGGTGAGGACGGGATGGATAAGGTTCAAAACCAGAACCGCCAGAAAAGGTCACTGATCATTTGGGAAACGACGGCGTGAATTCAAAACAATCCCGACGCTCGCGCTTCCTCCATAAAACCTCCGTCAGGCGCCGTAACGACGTCGCCGCCGATTTAAGGAGGAAACGCACGCCGCGGGTCACGTGACCACTCACATGCGGATGATGTTCTTGACGCTGAAGTTGTCCAGGGGGGCGATGTCGGGGTCCTCCCCCTTGTCGTCCTGCAGGACGATCTGCTGGAGGATCCGGTCTAAGAGCTGCCAGTGCTGCAGGCCGCTGCTGCTGCTGCAGCCGCCGCCGCCGCCGCCGCCGTTGCCGTTCCGTTCCCGCGCTTACCTGAGGTGAGAGGCGGGAGACGGTGAGCGAGCGGCGCCGCGTTCCGACGCTCGGGTACGCGAGAGCGGCGGGGAAGCTACTCACAGGGCATCTGCAGGCAGTGCTGCAGGATGGAGAGGAGGTGGGGGTAGGAGTCCGTGTGGCTCAGCTTCCTCTTGATCAGCTCGAACATGGCGCCGGCGCTCTTCGTGTCCACGTGGGCCTGTTGGCGAGAAGAAGAAGAAGAAGAAGACGGGCGCTCTTGAACCTCTCGCCGTCGGAAGCTGCAGCAGGCGCCCGGCGGCGGCGGCGGCGGCGGCTCACTCACCGTGTCGAACCTCTTGGCCAGCTCCGAGTCGTCCTCGTTCCGCACCATCTCGAAGAAGTCCAGGTGCCTGGAGACACAGAAACCGGCGCCGCTCAGAAAAACCCTCCGCGCTACCGCCGATAAATACTTCTCTCGGTTTTATGAGCGCCGCTTGTAAACATGGCCGTGACGCATTCCTTCTGTTTGGAGTCTCCAGATGGTCGGTTAAACGCGGTGACATCATGAGAACCGACCCTCGTCTTTTTGTCAAACCGATCGACCGGCCGGTCGCTCGCTCGCTCGCTCGCCGCGCTCACCTGTCCAGCGTGGCGTTCTCGTGTTCCCGGAGCTTGTCGATGACCGGCTGGATGCCGAGCATCAGGAACTCGTACCTTAGGTGGAGGCGAAACTCCAGGTTGTCCTGGAAACGGGAGACGGGTCGACGCTCAGCGAGTGAAAATAAGTGATTTCACACCCTCGGCGGCGGGTTTTAACCGACCTCGCCGGCTCCGGCGTTGAGCACGGCGTTGATGAAGGACATGATGGCCGTCTTCAGGTTGACCTCGTCCCTGTAGCGGCCCGTGCTCCGGTCCAGCTCGTGCAGCAGAGTCTACGGGGCAGACGTGAGAGTGAGTCATCTCCTGAATCGTCCCATGAGTTTTTAATTTGAAGGCCCATTATACTTCATGTACTTCGTTTGTCTGTGCGTGCGAAGTGCTGCATAAATAAAGATTTATCGTATTTGTATTTATTGCAACAACGGCGATAACGCGGGTCACTGTTCCCACGCCCCCGGACATACTTCAGCTGCTCCGTCGTGACTCAAACCGACTATAAAAAAGCCTCGTAAGTCCTGAATCACTCAGCTCCCGCGGCGTTAGCTTAGCCGGAGGTCGGGCGCCTGAGACGCCGACTCAGCCCGGCGTCACGTTCTCACCTCCAGCTCGTCACGCCGACCGCAGCCGGTTCTTAATCAAAGCCTCAAATATTCCCGCCGCCCTTTCCCACGCTCCTCATCTTAGCATTACCCACAATCCTTCGGGGTTTCTCCTCACCTGGAAGCGGGTCCTCTCGGCGGCGTACTTCTGGTAGTGCGCCATGGCCTGCAGCACCTTCTTGTGTCCGTCGGGCACCAGGCACACCGCCCCCAGGATCTCCAGCACCGCCACCTTGGTCTTGACGTTCTCCGTGCGCAGGCTCTGCGAGATGGTGTTGATGCTCTGCGGGTGGGCCAGCACGTGGGCGCGGCCCTGCGAGTTGTTCATCAGCGCCTTGATGCAGCCGATGACGGACGTGTGCACGCGGCTCTCCGACGTCTCGTAGTCCATGCTGCGCAGGAAGTTGAGGAGGCAGGTGAGCCCGTCCAGCTCGATGAAGCGCGTGACGAACCTGAGATTGAAGGTATAGAGACGAAAAAAAATATATTAATACATTAACGAGAGTAACGCCATCAGTAAAGTCATCGGACAGTAGATGACCCGCGTCCCACGCGCCCGGATTCCTGACGGGCCTCGTAAACGCTCCGGGAACAAATGAGGAATTGTCCGACGGGAAGGGAAAGAGAGGAAAGGGAGATGCATGGCAGCAGATGAAGAAGAAGAACACACACAACATGGCCGCCACGCCCGTCTTCTCCTGAACGACCACCAGGGGGCGACTCCACTGGTCTGTAACGGATTTACGACGTCAGGAAACATTTTCAACTCTTCTTCTTCTTCTTCTTCTTCTTCATGTTGGACATTAGAGGAGGAGACACCAGGAAGCAGGGGAGGTTTGAGGGGGGCGTGGCCACGCTGTGATTGACAGGCGTCGTCGTCGTCGAAGAATAAATCCAACACGTTCGCTCCGACGTGATGCAGATGTGAAACAGACACTGGAGCCGCAGCGATCCAACTGTTAAAGATACTCATCTTATACCGGTGACAAGTCTTTGGCTTGAAGGGGGGGGTCACGCGCTGGGGGGCCACCTCAGGGGGGAGGGAGGGGGGTGAGGGGGGTGAGGGGGTGAGGGCTTCAGACTGGAGGAGAAATGAAGCCGAACATCCCGGTGATGAATGTACGGAAAGCCGAGGGCGAGAGATGTTGTTCTTGGAGTGCGGGTTCAAGCGGGTGGACGGGTTTCAAGGCTTCGCTCGCTGCTCCCCCCCCCCCCCCCCACCTCCACCTCCACCTCCAACTCCACCCCCCCCAAACGCAGACGCCTCGCCAGAAACACGTGCGCGAGCGCGCCACGTGCACAACGCATTCAACAGCGACTAATCCTCGTAAACTCACGTCCAACCCCCCCCCCAACCCTTTTCATTTCCTCTCCCGGGTCGATGGAGCCAACCTCCTCCGCTCTGACGCTCCACTGGGCGGCGTGCAGGCCTCCTCCTCCTCCTCCTCCTCCTCCTTCTTCTTCTTCTTCTTCTTTCTTTTTTTGGAACAACCGCTGCATTCCTGAAAACCCGCCGGGGTCGCGTTCAAGACGGCGAGCGCTCGACAACTGCTGCATACGATATGAGGTCAGGCGGAGCAGAACAATACGGAGGCCCGGCCAAACACACACACACACACACACACACACACACACACACACACACACACACACACACACACACACACAGATCTTCAGACAGACAAAAGAAAGAAGTGACAGCGGAGCGAAAACAAGGAAGGTGATCGTCTCCTCGACGAGCGTTTGGTGAAAACTAAACCAGATGCTCCGATTTAAATTCAGAACATTTTTCATCCCGACCAAACGGGTCGGGTTTGACCCCCCCCCACCCCCCCCACCCCCAAGCCCGTAGCAATGAGGCCCGAGCGACGCCGACTCAAGTGACATCACCTGAGGCGATGACTGCTTCGTATGTGCAGGAGCTGAGCCCCGCCCCCACACACACTCACCGTCCCTTTACCGTCATTCCAACAGAAATCGACCCCTCCCCTTTTAAACACCAAGTAGCGAAGGGTGAGAACGGCGCTCGGTCCGAGCCCCCCCACCCCCCCACCCCCTCACCCCCCACGGCGGCTCTTGAGCTGCTAATATGTGGAAACAGATACAGAGTTCTGTCCCTGTTCTGCCGAGCCTTTGAGAGGATCCGCCGGAAAAATGTTTTGAGGGATAATATTTGCGTGCGGCGGGAATCGTCCAAAGGGTTATTGACACGGGGGGTGGGGGGGGGGGGGACTGTGTGTGTGTGTGTGTGTGTGTGGTGGTGGTGGTGGTGGTGGTGGGGGGGAGCAATATTCCTGCTGGAAGAGATTTGCAGAAACAACGAGATCCGTTCCTGGGAAGCGTTGTGACGCTCTGCCGACACAGCAGTGCATTGTGGGTCCGGCGGAGCACAAGGGCGCCTCTTCACGGCCTTCACGGCCCAGCTGCCCCCCCCCCAAAAAAAAAATGTCGGGGGGGGGAGGGGTAGTTTCAGGCAGTCGCCCAAAAGATGGCCGTGAATAAAAGCTCAATAGAGACAGACGGCGCCGTCTCGTAAAGTCAGTCCACTGCTGGTTACAGACGTTTGTGTGTGTGGGTGCAGGTGGACCGGACCGGACCGAGCCGCCGCGACCCGACACCGGCGTTACCGCGAGTCGGCGCACGTCACATGACCGCAGCCGCGCTGCCATTTCCGTCG
>JAFBJZ010000402.1:380000-467500 GCA_016785225.1 Psettodes erumei | reverse complement strand
CTGACCACAGAGCGGGGCCACGCAGAGGACGAGGGATGTTTTGGCGAAGGGGAGACGGGGTTGAGCGCGAGGACGAGGAACCGCAGCGTTCCCGTACTTCGAGATTCGGGAAAACGTTTGTGCGTTCGCCGCGTCGTTGGCGTTGGCCACGCCCCCGCTCACCTTCTTCTTGCTGCAGTAGATCTGCCACTTCTTCTCGTCGGGCAGGGCGAACATGGCCTCCCTGTTCTTGTCCGTCAGGTCCAGCTCGTCCTGAAACCACAAGGGAGGTTGTGTCAGCGTCTCGCTCGACAAAACAAACAAACAAACAAACAAACAAACACACACAACCAGAGAGAGACCCATTGGATTGTTCCACTACCTTAGTGAGGACCGGTCTGTTTTGATATTCACCCTGCAGCTCAGTGCAAGGAGCCTCCTGCACCTTTTGAAATGCATATGAACCCAGGGAATGAATGTGTGTGTGTGTGTGTGTGTGTGTGTGTGTGTGTGTGTGTGTGTGTGTGTGTGTGTGTGTGTGTGTGTGTGAGGAGTAAAAGAGGAAGGTGTTGAATAAAAGGAGGCTACGAGATGCTGCCCCCAACACACACACACACACACCACTAATCTCATCATAATGGTTTTGCTGCCATGACGTCAACCAGAAGTGCCCCCCCATGCCGCCCCCCCAGAGGGAAGACCGGTGCCAGAGGTGGGAGGGGGCGGGGTGGGGGGGCCCCCCACTCAAAGCCGGGCTCATTCAGTGGGACGGGCGGGGGCCGAGGTGGCCCCCGCAGGATGACATCACCCCTCGTCCAGCGGGGGCCCTTCAATGGGATCAGTGGTTGTAAGTGTGTGTGTGTGTGTGTGTGTGTGGGGGGGGCAGTTAGAAACCACAGCGACGCTCTGGACACTTTGATCCAACCCCCCCCCCGTTTTTCATCTCTTTATCTCGTGGGTCCAGTCCAGAGCCGATCGCTCGTGACCCGGTTCTGACTGTACAGCAGGAAGGCGGCGTCATGTGCCAGCTCCACGCCGACCCCGGTAGCCGGGCCCGTCTCTGGCCCGTCTCTGGCCCGGTGACCGGGGTCAGAGCCCGGCCGTCTGAGCCGCCAGGAGGAGCTGATACCGGGGGAACCGGGAGAACGAGCCCCCTGGATCTGAACCAGATGAGCCCGGGAGCTGATCTTCACGCCCCTCCGTGTTCCCTCTAGAGAAGCGATTACATAAGGCGAGGGTTTGAAACCTGGACTCCGGGTTCTCCCAGGTTCTGTTTCCAGGTATCCGGTACGTCGGAGTCGGAACCACACGGAGGAGGAGGAGGAGGAGGAGGAGGAGGAGGGAGAAGAAGAGTGACGAGGACACGGGGGGGCGGAGGAATGTTCAGCCAGAGGGGTTTTCACTTTCCACAGTTACGCAACGTTTTCTTCCACCTTCAAACCCCCCCACACGCCTTCAAGATCTGCTTCCAGAACCACATCCGCATCCCGTGCCCCCCCCCCCAAAAGCTAATATTGTTACACCTGCCGCAAGGGGGGGGGGGCAGGGGCTGCCGATCGAATAATGACAAAGAAAAGATCCGACCAAACGTCCCCGTCGCTTCATTTCCTGTTTCAGGTGACAGACAGTTGCAGCGTTTAAGCGTCTTCTCCGCATCGCGATCCAACACACACACACGTGTATACATAGTGTGTCACACACACACACACACACACACACACACACACAGTGTATCCTGCGGTGGCCGCTGAGATGAGACAGGAAGTCAGAGGAAAGACGGACAAGATGGCAGGAAGTCATATGAGGCCTCCAGGGGACCAGCAGGAAGCTGTAGCTGCCATTATTGACCCAAACGAGAGTCACTGGGTTTCTCTCTCTCTCTCTCTCTCCCTCTGTGTGTGGGTTGGGTGGGGTGGGGTGGGGTGGAGGGGTGAGGGTGGGTGTGTGGGTGGGGTTGTGTCCTGGAGGTTTTCACACAAAGCAGAGACCGGCTCTGAATCATTTACCACAACCAAAGGAAAAGGGCTAAGACCAACTTCTTGGTGTGGTGAGAACGGATTCAGCTGCTTTACAGGACCTTACGAAAAACACACACACACACACACACACACACACACACTGGGCTCACACCACTTTCTGATGAGTCACAGTATCCTCTCTTTGATGAGTCAGTCAGTAGCCGTTGCGAGCCTCTCCCCCTCGTCCGAACAAGGCTGGACCGGTCCGGCCCCGCAGCGAGTTTGGACCGGGACGGTCCGAGCTGGCTTCACATCAGAGACTGGGGGGGGGGGGGGGGGGGGGGGGGGGCGTGCCGCCAGAAACGGGAAGTCAGACAAACGCGAGCGGAGGAAACTCTCCCCCAGCGGCTCGGAGGGCGGGGAAGGTTTCCATTCCCCGTCGTTACGCAACGCTTTTTTTTTTTTTTTTTTTTATTATTTGCGTCCGGCCCGAGCGTCACGCTGGAGGGAACATTAGGACGGGATTTATGTTTTTCGAGAGTCCGCTCTTCCTGGAAAACACCAGTTGAGGTTTCAGATGCGAAAGGATAATTTTACCGCCGCCGCTCCGAGAACATAATTTACGTCGCTGCTAAAAACGTCGGCGGGCGGGTTCGCATACGGAGCGACGGCCTGGACAGCTGGCCGGATTAAGGCCGTCCCAAATTACGAGCCGGACGAAGACGGAGCAGTAGAAAAAAACCAG
The DNA here is from genome assembly GCA_016785225.1 of Psettodes erumei. Lineage (NCBI taxonomy): Eukaryota > Metazoa > Chordata > Actinopteri > Pleuronectiformes > Psettodidae > Psettodes > Psettodes erumei. Next base: position 464,818 of record JAFBJZ010000402.1, on the reverse strand, counting down.
GGCAGAGGGGAACACACGCACGCTAATCCGATGGCTGCCAGCGCCGGACCCGCCAGATGTTGGCCCGGCGGATCCAGTTTGGCTGAAGGCGCCGCGCTCGATATCCGGTCTCATCCGGGCCCGCCGGTCGAGAGGCCCGGGTCTTTTCCCTTTCAGTCGGCAGAGAAGATGCTGAGTCAGGCTCGGCAGCTGCACGGCTAACATCTAAACCCCCCAGTCCGGACCCGGACCACCTCTGGCTCCTCTCTGCAGAAAACAAAGATGGCGTACGGTTTTCCCCTAGCGACAAACCCCAATCGAGCAGCCGCAGGGCTGGATGGGAACGCGCAGTTTAAATCGATGTGTTCCATTGAGTTTTTGTTCGCCGAATCAGCGCCGGCTACTCTGGGTTTTTCCAGAACCAGCTCGGTTCTGCGTCGTCTCTGCTAACGGCGTCCCCGGACCCGGGGAAGGGCCCCGTTCTGGACGCACGGAGGTGGTTCACTCCTCCGTTTGGCCCAGATCTGTCGCTCCCTGAGCAGAGGCTCCGCCGAGTCTCCTCCTCCTCCTCCTCCTCGGGAAAAGGCTTTCATAACAATAATCCCCCGTCTCCCGTTTCCGCGGCAACGGGCTGTGTTATGTTATTTCATATTTTTCTTTATTTCCTCCCCCGCGACGGCTCCCCCCCCGCCGCTCACGTTACAAGCAGACCGAGCTCGGCGTACGCTCGCGCACGATTTCTGGACGAGCGGTCGAACGTGTCAGCGCGTCGGCCGCGGGGATCGCTAAAACAGACGCGCAGGACCGATGGCTTGGCCAGATGACCGGCGCGAGGCAGCGGCGGTTTGCGCGCCGGTCATCCAATCAAAGCAAACACGAATCAAACGGGGGGGTCGAGCGATCGCCTGCGCCGGGGAACGCCGCTTCGTTTCGTTGTCGTTTTTTTTTCCGGCGTAAGAGATTGAAGCGTTCGATGTCGAAATCCCACGGCGGGGAGCAACAAAAGACGAGCTCGACGCAGACGTTACCCCCCCGAGGACAAAATATCTGAACTCGTGAGCGACGCCGTCAGATGCAGCCGTCCAACAGCCGTCGCAAGAATAATCTATTCGCAACATGTGGCGGGGCGCGCAGCCAGCGAGCGAGAGAGAGAGCGAGAGCGCCAAATCCCCTTTCTCTCTCCAGGGTCGAGAAAAAAAAAAAAAAAAAAAAAAAAGCTGCAAGTCAAGAGGTTTTGAAATCAGGGACGAATCCTCCTGCTCTGCTTCTTCCTCAGCTCGGATATTTACCCCGGGTTAAGCTGCGGGTCGCTCGGTCGTCTCGACCGCCGGGGCCGCCAGCGATCTGGCTAAGCGCTCCCACGCGACGAGCGCCATTTCTCCGCTCGTCTCCGCATCGAAAACCCGACCCGGATGAGCTCGTTTCGGGCCGCACTTCCTGCGTGCCAGCCTGCCGGCCCTCCGGAACTCAGGGCCTTATGTCATTCCAGTCTGGGAATACTGATTGAGGCAATCAGTGTTTGATTGCTAATTGGTTTCTGTTCTCTAATCAGGTCAGTGCATCGTCAGCAACTTGAGGGTTCGTGCGCTGCCAGTGGTGACAAAGGAGCCCAAAACAGCAAATTCAGGGGTCAAATCGGGTCAATGAGCTGGAAAAGCGGGAAGAATTAGGATTGGGAAAACATCTGCCTTGATAACGGTGAATAATTTCCTATCGCAAACGGAATTTCACTTAATCTCCTGAATTGATTCTGACAGTCAGAGGAGTGATATATCCTGCAGGCGGTGGAGTTTAGCATTCCCCAGGACCGAGGGCCCGACAGCGCCAGAGGCGATCCCGCGGCGGCGGCGCTGCTGAACGCATTGTCGAGCGGTGCCCGGGGAAAATCCGAGGAGACGGACCGGCGGACCGGGAGACCGAGCAAACAAGGAGTCGGCGGAGACGGCGAAGCCCGGTTTCTCCCGGCAGAGCCAGAACCAGCTCGCACGGCAGCTGAAACCCACAACAGACTTTCTCCGTCCATCCTGATCCCTCGTGCCAACGCGGCCGTGCCAGCTCGGCGCCGGGACAGACCAACAACCTCTGCTAACAAGTGTGACCCGGGACAGGAGCTCGGAGGGGAGAGGGCGAGACGAGCTTCTGATTGCGGTGGGGCCTCATCGACCATCAAGCCTCCCCCCACGCGACCCAACCCGGTCGGTAGCCTTTGAGCTAACTTTATATGCCAACGGCAATGCCAATGAGTGTTTGGGTCGACCTGGACCCAAGTCCAGAACCACGTTTACTCACCACCAGCTCGGAGAAGCGGGCGTGCAGCTCCTCGGCGGGCGGCATGGGTGCGCTGAACTCCAGCAGCTGCAGGGGCACGCTGTCCTTCAGGTTGATCTCCGGGGGCTCGCTGCTGCCGAAGCAACACAGGAAGCCCAGGCCCGGCCGCGTCCTCTTCCTGGGCGGCATGGCGGCTGCTGGCGACACGGGCGGGCGGGCGTTGCCGGCGCTGGACCGGGAAGGTGGGAGGAAGGGGGGCGGGGGGGTGGGGGAGGGAGAGGGGGGGGAGTGGAGAGGAGGATGAGGCTGCTATCTGCGGGGCATGATCTGCAACAGAGAGGAGGAAGATGGACGGTTTAGTTTGCACAGCAGGGACTCCACGCACCCGGAGAGAACTAGCGCAAAGGAGGGAAAGGCCATTTATGTTTCCAGTAGTTACAGGATGATGCGTGAGGGGCATGAGGTGTCCAAAACACGAGCGACAAGACATCACAGCGTCTGGACATACCGAGCGATTGAGGAGCGACGCCTTATTACATTTTATATACACTTTAAACTCCACCTGCACCATAAAAGTCAATCTACTACTTATGTCTATTGTTATTTTTGTTTTTTTATTTGTTTATTTGCACTACTTGCGTTTACTTGCACTGCTGTGTTTATTTTTTTATTTTACTCTTTCTTTCCTTTTAATCTTTGTTCTCTATATCGCAATGCTGAAGGAGCCTGGAGACCAAAGAACTTCACTGACAATGACTACTCCTGTAATTGTTGTGCACATGACAATAAAGAACCGTAGAACCTTGGAACCTTGGAAAGTACGCCGCCGAGAACCCGTCGCCAGCGAGGGGGGCAAAACCGCTGCAGGTGACGAACGGGACGAAAGCGGCTGTTCATTTCATATTTGCGTCGGGACCGGGAGTGCAGAGGCGGGCGGGCGGGCGCTGGCCATGCCGACACCCTTTGCACAAAGAGACCTCTTGTGCGCGCGGTACAATGGTGCCTGCGCGGGTGTTTTGCGCGGACGTGCACCGAGCGCCTGCATATGCATACGGACGGTAATGAAGGACACCCGCTGCTGAATGGGCCCAGACAAGCCGGGAGGATTTCCTCAGGATACGGGTGGTCTCCTCTGGATGAATAACACACTCTTTACACTAGATGATGTCCTATCAGGCTGTCCGCACACACACACACACACACACACACACACACACTTACACAATGTGGGCATATCCCCACGACGGCTCACGCTGTTCTTTATGCAACCATTTGCGAATGAATGAATGAATCGGCTTCAGGGGGGCCGGTGATGTGGATCCCACGGACGTGCACGAGAAATCCGACGCTGCCGAATTTAAAAAAAAAAATCAAACGCACGGCGTTAAACCTCCATCGAACCGTGGACACGACCAAACAAGCATTAAGTAACGGCTCACACCCGTCTCATTTAATACGGGTTGTGAAAATTTATGACTCCCGTTTCCACACGGAGCCACAATCTACTACGTCGAGTCTCCGCCGTCGCCTCACGTGTTCGTTCTCACAGCAGCGTCTAAAAATAGCCGGGGCGGTAAATTCTTTATGAATGTGCTGGGCCCTCCGCAGGAGCTTAAAGTGTGTGTGTGTGTGTGTGTGTGTGAAAAGAGAAAACACCACATTTCCATTTTGCCCTTTTCTCTCTCTCTCTCTCTCTCTTTTTAGCTCATTTGCTTTTTTTTTTTTTCCGCTTCCCTGAATCTGCCGTCTCTTCTCAGGGCAGAAGCTGCACCACAGACGAACCCGGAGGCCGTTTGAAGCCGCCCCGAGCTTTTCGTTCCCGGAGCGCGCGGACATTCTGGTTTTCTGACGAGCGCCTCGTCTTAATTTACCCGTGCGTTATCACCTTCGGGCTGTTGCGCGGCCGTTGCATCAGCGCGCTCGACGTCAATTATGGCGCGGCATCTCGCGTATGCGTGCGCCATACATCCGACACCGCACCACCTGCGCGTGTGTTATGATAGCCGGGGTGTTGATCCTCGAACCCCCCCCCCACCATCGGGGCCGACTGAACCTGCAACAGGACTCCAGAGCTGCAGAGGTATAAGTATGTCCAGGAAGGTTGTTGTTGCCAGGTTTGCACGCCGAGGGAAAGGTCCGATGATCTTAATCGATCTAATTAAAGCGGGCGGGTGCTGGTCCCGAACCCGGCCTCGCCAGAAACCACTTGAGGAGGCCGGGAGTCCCCGAACGACAACGAGGCTTGGTGCGCACAATCGCAAACGCGACTGGCACAACGTCCAACTCGCCGCAGAGACGCGGCGTTAACTTACATCGAAGCAGACGTGACTGAGTGCGGCGCGCCGACCCAAAAAAAAAAAAAAAATCTGAAACCTGCTTCTAAATCATGGGGGTTTTTCTTTCCATACGTTTACACTTGTAAAAAAAAAAAAAAGCTCGCGCTACTCACAGCGGCGGCTTTTCATCGTTTTTATTGCCGTAAGATAAAGTGCGAGTCGGTGCCAAGATCTTTACGGCGGCGCGCCGGTTCTGGCCCGATGGAAGAGAGGCCGCCCCGCGGGGGGGGTTTAAAGCTATTCAGCAGAAAACGCAACCTAAAGCTCCCGTGTGAGTGTGTGTGTGTGTGTGTGTGTGTGTGTGTGTGTGTGTGTGTGTGTGTCTGCCTCTATCTATCTTCACTCTCCAAACCGAGGCCCCCCCACGTGCTGCCGGTCCTCACTCAACACCCGGTTCTGCTGGCCCGGGTCCAGTCCGTGCCCGTGGAAAAGTGGGCCAAGGAATCCAAATACACCGTTCACACACGCTGAAGTACTACGCACCGTGTACTGTGTGTATACGGGGGAACACTTGCTGCACGGCGAATGTGCTACACAAATTGACCATGTCCACTGCCATATGTGCCCTCTGAGCCTCCTCTTATCTCCCATCACCCCCCCCTGTCGTCTCCCATTATTCCCCTCTCACAGGGGGAATGGAGAGACCCCCCCGACAGTAACATCTGTCATTTTTCTTCGCCTCATCCATCTCTCATGGTTTCTTTCCTTTCTCCAAGAACATTTTGTGAAACAGAGATATAAATCAGGACACAGTTAGCCTAGCTTAGCATGGAGGGGAAAAAAAAAAAAGCCACGCGCCGCCTAAAGTGATAAAAAAAAAAAAAAAAAATACACCTGTCGACGACTCCGGAGCTGACACAACCCTGAGAAATAATCGCAAACTAAAATGTAAATAAACAGAAACGTAAAAGTGTTTTGTTTTTTTTTTTTCCCCCCAGCAGGGCTGGTGCAGTCCTGCCGTCATGGAGGGTTGCCAGGTTTGGCAAACCTATAACCTGGCAACCCCAGCGGCACGGCTGTCATCGACGGAGGCACATACACCCACCCCCACCTCCACCTCCACCCGACTGCACACGTCGAAGAAGCTGAACGCTGGTGCAGCATATTATTTGTAGCTGTGAGTTGTCGCACGTCCAACGCTCATGACTTGGAACACACTCATAGACTTCCTCCTACCCCACCCCACCACCACCACCACCACCACCACCACCACCACCACCGCTCATCGCTGGGAAACAGATGTACGCAGAAGTTTTGTTATAAGTCACAGGAAAAAAAGGAGCTCTTTACTGACAGAGTGAAAGTTTGTGGACCTCTGCAGGCGATCGCTAATTAAAACCATCTGCGTGCGTCCTAACGGGAGAGGACGACGCGGGAAGACGTTCGTTTGCTGCGAAATGCTCGTATAACAGAGGAGTGTTGTTTTTTTTTTTTTTGCAATCGCACGAACGCCACGCGGTCGCACACTTTCAGAATTCAGACGCACAACGAGTGCGTGTGTTTCCGTCCGAGACGTTTGAAGAGAGGCAGGGATGAAGGGAGATACCGCTGCCACTTCTCATTCAGCCCGCTACCTCATCGCCTCATCCCCAGCGCCGGGAAGTAGGTCAGTGGAGGAGGAGGAGGGGGAGGAGGAGGAGGAGGAGGGAGGAGGCAGCGAAGAGAGACGGGCTGCTGTTGCTGCTGCTGGTGTGTATGAGCAGAGCAGGAGGACGGCGTGGCGAACGCCCGCGCCCGCGTGATTTCAATTCGCAAAACGCAACGCCGAAGAATCAGAGCGAAGTCACGCTGCTGATTTCTCCCTGAATCCGCGCACAAAACAAAACCGCATCGTTTACCCACTGCAGCCTCTGCAGAGTTAACCGCATCAAAATGCATCGCCTCCTCTCTCCACACTACTTCTACCCACCCCTTACTCTCACACGGGGGGGGGGGATGAAAGGATTCTGGATATTTTTGCCCGACTGATGCCAGCTGGGAAACAGGGGGAAATAAAGGAAGTCAAACTCAGGAAGAAGAAGAAGGAGGAATGATAATGTGGCAGAAACGAAGATCAGAGGCTTCTTTTTTTTGGGGGGTTTGTGGGTGCCACAAATGAGGACCAGTCCTCCGGGGGGCGTTGGGTCACCCGGCACCCAGGGGAGGACGAGGCGATCGAAGGCAGCGCGGGGTTCTGGGATCGGCGTTGTTTTCAGGCTGGCGAGGGTGGGCGCGACCGACTGAGCCAACGCCAGATGTCAAATGATTGCCGGGCGTCTGTAAACCCTTAAGATCTCAGGCGAAACATGCGCCGTCAGAAAGAAGAGCCAGTCGAGGACCTGTTGATGGCGTGCACCCTCAAACAACCCCGGGGTTTACAAATTTTATCCGTTTCCCGATTAGGAATATTGCACGGGAAAGGAACGCCACACCGGTAACAGTGAAGTCCATCAAACTGTCTGGAGATGCCAAGTCCTACTGTTGCTGTACGGTGTTTGCGCGGCCTGGGTCCATGTTTGTGGGCGGCCACGGTTGTGTACTGGTATGCGACGTGGAAATGAACTACTCGTGCTCATTAATTCGACACGAGGCGGCTATTCAACCCGGCCATCGGACACACTGGAGCCATGCCACCCTTCGGGTACTGTTGCCCCAGACATGCCCTCTCCGACATGCCCCTCTCCCCCTGTCTGCCCAATGAGTAATGGCCCTCCCCCTTCCATTCCTTCCCCTCCCAATGCGAAAAGCCACAAATCACCTGGGATGCTAAAAAACTCCCACGCGTCCCATAGGATCATCCCGTATCTCAGAGGCTGCGCTGCTAATCAGTTGCATTAGTGCAAAACGCACTTCCTCGGTTACGCGGTGGGGGGGGGGGGGCTCAGCACCACGGGTGGTCGCTTAACACGACTGAAACAACCGGCGCGGCCGACAATCGACTGAATAGAAACGCCATGAATGCGATTCAAACGCCATGCGACACGCATTCCTGAGGCGTGACATCACCCACCGACTCCACAGCACGTCTCCGCGGCCGGCGGTGAGCTACAGCCCGAACTGTCAAACTGACCAGGGCCCGACAGCGGAGGAGCTGCCATGACTTCACGGTACATTTGCGTGCGATGCATTCCTCCTTCCAACGCGGCCGAGCGGCTTTCTTGTGCGGACCTGGACAATGACGCCAGAGGATTTGGTTTGGACAACCCTGCTGGGGCCTGAAAGGGTCGGCCCCGACGCAGACATGGCTGGTTCTTTGGAGCCTGTGCAGCGTTTGGGTCCCCCCCCCCCCAGCACCGGAGACCATGTGATCTTCGGGGGGGGGGGGTATTTTTAGCGACGACAGAACGATCGCTCTCCAAAACGCTCATGGGGCGGCAAACAATTTAAAGCCCGGAAGAGAGCGATTTGAGAAATAATTCAAAAGGGTTCTTTTTCGATGTTACTCTCTGGCAGCAACATGATATGAGGTCAGCGTCTGCTTACAAGTTATGGTAATAAAGATAAGCAGTTGCTGAAAATTCATGGACACCACGCTTATGCTCAGTCTGTAGGCAGTCCAAGGGTTTAAGGCGGTAACTGATAAGGGCTGCCTGCACTCTCATGCCTACGTGCATCTTCAGGAAAAGGAGTGCAGAATCAGAAGATCGGGAAAAACCCGCCCTTCCCTTTTAACCACTCCTCCAATCCTGCCTCCTTCCATTGCTCACGTTCTCCTGGGAACGCTTCCTCGCTGTCCTGCGATCCGATCGGGGAAGCTGGAAACTTATTCAGTTCTCGCGCTTGGAGCATGTTTTAGGCCCGGGGTTGCCAGGACATAGTCTGTCTGAATCAAGACTGTGAAAACAAGTCCCACAGTTGCATTTTTTATTTTTATTTTTTTTTTTAGGCGATCCCTTTGACCATCGTTGTACGATGGGAGCAAATAAGGACAGGGTATAAAAAAGTCCTCATTAGCAAGAGGTTGGCAAGGACGGGTGGGTCCACAAAACACAGGAGACCACTGTTCGTTATCCCAATCGAAAACCAATGGTCGTTGTGTGTTTGACCGTTCCACAACCGCATGTTTACTACAGTAACCATGACGACGAAGGTCCTCTAACCTTCCGAAAGTACTTATTTGAACCCAAACCACAAACTTTTCCTAAACACGAGTCATTTTTGTGTTTAAACGTAACCCAAACCCTGATGGTTCCATGATGACAAAGGTCCAGTACATGGTACCACCACCACAGGGGCACTATTTTGGGGGGAGGCTCCTCTGGGTTGGATCAGAGGGTGGGAAGGGACAAACCACCTATAAGGACTTGTCACTGAATCGAACAACAAGTATTTCTACTCAGTGAAAACAAGCTTTAACAAAAGCCAAGAGCGCACATCATTAAGAAGGTGCGGCTGAGTCGAGGCCGTCGTACAGTATAGAGCCAGCACTGCGCATAACATAAGGAAGAAATGAGTAAGTCAAAGTACCTCCATTTAAATTGACCACAACGACAATTATTATTAATTACTTTAATAGCTCACGGTTAATACTGTTGGTGCTTAAATATTTCCAGACTGTCTCCAGGGCAAATGCAATCCCGTTTGGACAGGGGAGGCTTTTTTTTCCCCATTTGCTTTTGTTTACAAACAGGTTTTACAAATGCAGGGACAGTGTAAGTATATGAGGCTGCAGTTACCGATCTGGTGCAAGAAGAACTTGTGTTACCCTTCGGGGACAAAAATGGCAAAAGGTTGTTGAACGTTTTTCACATCCATCCACTATCAATTGTTATTCCATCACTGGGGACTCTGGGCTGAAAACTGGTAATCCGAGCCAAGCCGTTCGAACTGTCCAAGACATCCATATTGTGTAATTCCTTACCGATCGATCCATTTTGTTTCAATAACAGTGAGAGGCCAGGTCTCCACCAACTACACGTGGCAGCCTCTCAATACCACATCAGAAACTAATTTGAGCTGTCAACTCTTTTCACAGCCAACATCTGAGAGGTCTCAGAGATCGCACTGGCTTATAAGCTTCATTCAAAACAAACATATAAGCGCTATTGGTTTTAATGGGGCCATGAGGCACAGAAACCCACCTCACCCATAAAGAGGAAATGCCTCCACTAAACCGCTGGAAAAAGAAGAGGAGGGGTGGAGGAGGGGGGGTATGTTTCCAACCCTCCAGGGATGTCATTAATAGCTATTTCATTTAGTTTGATTCATTAAAAAAAAAAAGCCATTTCCTGATGTGAGGGACATTCATGACGGCACAGACTGTATAAAATACCAAGGGGTTGTTACAAGGCGTTTTCTTTGTTTTGACAAGTGTGGCAGTGCAGGCCCACTGGTGCCCATCCGTGCACAATGGCAGGTTGGATGCAAGCTATCACAAACGCATTGAACCCCCCCTTCATTTCTGAAGGCTGAAACGAGAAACTGTTAGGCCGAAGCCGGTGGAGGATTCGCACAAGTAGTCAGGCGAACACTTTGCATCGCACGCCTCGTGACTGCCTTTTTTCGCAAAGTGCATCTCTTATCTCATCTTTTGCTCTTGAGGCGTTGCCGTGCATAGCGGCGGTACTGTACCCAGACGATTGTCCACGTGCTGCACAAGGAAAGTCCACCAGTTGCCGCATGGGGCTTTAACAATAACCATGTTAATTTTGGCTCGGTCGTGTCAAGTGGGGAAGCTAACATCATCAAAAGCACGGACCCGCCGCTGACCCACTTTTTCCACCAGGGCCGATAGGCGCATCTCCACCAGTCACATCTCTGCTCATCAAATAGACCGGATCACCGGGATAACTACGCTATTAATACTGGGAACGAGAAGAAAGTCGGCCACGCCACATTCCACGGGCCCCGACATTCCCACATATTAACGGGGCTCGGAATGAAATCCAATACTTGGCATCCCTTTTCCCCTCGAACCCCAGAGCGCTACCCTGCCGTGTCAAATCGTTTTCTTATTTCATATGCGCGCCAGAGTCACGAGCTCCCAGTCTAACTAAAGACATGTTATTATATGTGTGGAAAAGAGTACAACCTCAGAGTGGCGTTCAATGACTCCCAAGAGGGAAGGGATGTTGGACTTCCCAGAGAGTCCATGTTCTTCACAACGCCCTGACATCTCGTCTCGTTGAGGGAATAAAAGCGTCGACAACGGCGCGGCGCGCTCGCCTAAACGACGCCGACGCTTGACGAGGACGCAGCTCTTCCGGCCGCCGAATCTTTTCATCTTTGTCGCGCAAAACAAAAAGCGCCGACTCACCGCACCCATTGTGCAGTTCTCAGCACACCTGCCATTGTTCGGCTCCTCGCGCTCTGCACCGACGTTTGAATATGTCCATCGGTGTCAGCGAGCGGACTGGGGGGCGCTCCGCATTATGCATTGTTAACCTATTAATCTTGCCTGGGTGAGAGGTCAACAGCTGCAGCGGAGAGGACAGAGGGCTTCTGGGTAATGCCTGGAATGCTCTTCTGGGACAGTTATAGCAACACGAATAGGGACAGCCCCCATGACGTGACCGGCATTTTTTTCTTTTTTAAATAGCCCGCAGTAATGCCGCTCTGAATTGAGGCTCTGTAGAGAGGCGATATGCTTACACATCATAAGTCCAGAAAGTGTGTCACTGGCACAAATACAATAGTGCCATTTGACTCGAACTCGGCGTGGGGACTTCCAGCGAAGGGAGCGAGAGGAACGGCATCCTCCCTCCAAAATAACCTCCCTGAGTTTTGTCCCTCAGACACTGCTAATACGACGCAGCGATAATCCTGTCCAAAAAGATCAGATCGTCGAATTTAAGCAGCTTTTACGGACCTCATCCCTCTTCCTCCACGTCCCCGTCCTGACGAGAAGCTGCCAGTCGGCAGGCAGCAGGGCCGAAGCGATATAAAAGGCTTGGCTGTCGCTCGCTAACTCTCCCTCTAATCCTGAGAGAGCAGTTCGTGCATCCGTAATGGCCGATAAAATATGAAAAGCCCCGAGAGTGCTGACGGCAGCGGCGCACGTGGGCGAGGCTGGGGCCCTCCACGTCCGTTAATGCCCTTCCCCGACGCGATGAATCTTTGAGCGATGTCGCTCCGCTTCACCCCTGGCACACGTGCACGTTTGAGGATTTCCAGCAGACTGAACAGTAAGCCCTTTAATGTGGTGGAAACGGATACCATCTTGTTCACAGTGCAAGAAGACATCAAAGGAGATGCGCGGCCCTGTGACCGTATGAATGAGCTCTGCGCCTGGTTCATCAAGCTTCAAACACCAGCAGAAGTAATGTTTGTCTTCGCTGCCATCTTCCAAAAATGATTCAAGTGCTCTGGGAGAACGTTCACAAACGCGGTGGTATCCGTTGGCAATGTTTTCCCATCCATAAGTCATCAGCAAACCCCAAGCGGGCACACCTAAACAAATTCACAGGTGGAAACTTTCAAGGGCCGGTGCTTGAACTCTCACCGCTTTCGACACATGCCAGGGATTTACAGTTCAGACGACGGCCTCTTGAACCGGGATAGGCTTCCACACGGAAAAAAAGGAGGCCGCGCTGCTTCTCCAATCGAGGAAGCTTGGGAGATTAGGACAGGGTGTTTATGTTGGTCTGAGCTACCGTGGAGTATTGGCTTCCCTCGAGGGAAATGTGGAAGGTCTATTACAAAAAAAAAAAGAGAGAGAGAAAATGTGCAACATCCCAAGCAAAAGCAGGCTGTGTTTAGAGGAGAAGTCTGCTTCCCCATTTCCATACCGGCCTGAGTTGTTGCCGGGAGGAAATGTATAGCGTATATGGAATGTGTTTGGCTGCACCAAGGGGCTGACGGCGTGATTGATGAACACAAGCGATCGGCCCCACGACTGGGAAATGAAATAGGCCTGTACCCCCCCGCTACACATGACTCCGTCTCATCCTCCTCCAAAACATCTCCTCAATGTTTGGTCCGACAGACATCACCAGCTATTTTCGGGGTCCAAACCGAACGTGGATATCGATCTCGTCTAACTTGCTCCTCCGGCGCTAGGCGCTGCCGAAATTCCCCGGCCGTTCCCGGAAATCGCGCACAGTCCTCCAAAGAAAATGAAACTCCGGACAACCTCGGCTCGAAGCGAATCCAGGACGACCGCCGAACACGCAAGAAGCCCTGCTTGTGTGTGTGTGTGTGTGTGTGTGTGTGTGTGTGTGTGGGGGGGCTTCAGCAAGGCATGCTGTCAGCACCGCTGCAGAGAGAGCCCAAATATAACAACTACACACATTTCACAAACCCAGCTTTTGCTACTGTTTATGACCTATAAAGCCACTGTAGTAAAAAAAGTACAGTAAAATACTCCCCCCCCCCAATTACAACAACACAAAATGTGGAAACTTTATCATCTCAGTGGGATTAGTAGCCCCTTGTTGCCCACCCGCTCCTTTCTACCGAGCACGACTGATGAATGTTTATTTTACTGGCTGCAGCGGTCTGTGTTTTCCTGGCGGGACCGAGCAGTGGGTGCGCGGCGCACAGATGAACCGGGTTCACGCTCGCGCACATCTGTAAGCCTGTCGTGTTCGCAACGCCCCGCTAGGCGAACAGCGCTACGGTTTGATCTGCGTCGAGATCGAATGTCCGCTTACTTACCCGACAAAGACTTGGGCTGCAACGAGAGATGGACTGGTCCCGGTGTCGCGATACTAGCAACGGAAAAAAAAAAAAAGAGCCTCAATCAAGAAATGTTTAAAGCATTCCTACATCCTCTGGCTTTAAACCGCTTGTTTGGCCATTTGCAACGTGCGTCTCGCAGCCAAATTCCATGAAACACGAGTCTGACGATGTTTTTCCCAGCCGAAGCCGCCGCGTTTTTGTCCCGCTTCCCCTCTCCGAGCTCCCCGAGCCCAGCTCTGGATTTCAGCTGACTGTGCTGGGAGCCGAGCTGTTGACACTGTCCCCGCTCTCTCTCTCTCTCTCTCTCTCTCTCTCTCCCTCCCTCTCTCGTGTGCTCTCTTTAGATCGCTCGCCTCCCCCCTCCCCTCCCCTTCTGGATTCCAGCCCCAGTGTATGACAGCATCCATGTGCATGTCAGCGGGAAGGTGATGGATTTTCCTGCGAATAAACATGCACGTATGTACGGTATGCGTGTGTCTGCCTGCCGTGTGAGGACCAGGGGGGAGAGGGCGAGATGAAAGGATATGACCCCCCCGACCCCCCCACACACCCAACCATGCTTGCAATCCCAACTCCACCCAATGCTTTCCCATCCCGGGGCTTGTGGATGGGGCGATATCAGACGCAACGCCCAAAAGGAAAACCCTTTTCCTGTCGTGTCTTCTCGGCGGCCGACACACGCCCATGAAAACACAAACGCACACACACACACACACACACACACACACACACAAACGTGCCAAATATGGGATTCGCCATTAGGAATCACCCCGGTGACACACACAGGAAAAGGATTTCCCCCCCGAAGTCCAATCAGTTCACTCACTGAGAAAGTGACGGGACGCCTGATTTTACAACGTTCCACCGGCCTTGTCGAGTTCACACCGTTAGCTCTGTGTGTGTGTGTGTGTGTGTGTGTGTGTCGGTCATCTGAAAGCCAACACTCCAGGTTCTGTGAAGCAGAGTTCAAGTATGTTACGGTGACATAATTAGGTGGTCTGTGAGTGCAAACATTAGCTTCCAAACATTAAGACCCCACTGTACTCAGACACCACCGAGAATAATCTGCACCAAGAAAAACTTTAAGAAACTTTTAAGAAATTAAAAGTGTGACATTTGAACACATCACGAGGCCGAGGTTGAAGGAGCCAGTGAAGTCACTTTTGAACTCCAGCACCTGCAGCTCTTCTCCTCAGTCCACACGTTGGACTTCAGGACCTCCGGACGTCACTGACGACCTTCCTGACCCAACGCTGACCGATCCTGACGAACTCTCTGACGTTTCTCGAGACGCCGTGCATTTTTTTTTAACCCCCTTCTATCCAAACACTCTGAAGTGTAGGGTCAAACGTGGATTGATTTCACATGCAGGGATCTTATCTGTCTGGAAGACCGCTTGCGTGCGACACAGGTTCGCTCGCCTGCCGCTGATTTCTGATCAATGCTGGACTATAGACTCGTGCCTGTTTGTATAATGTACATGCGCTGAAGATAAAAAAAAAAAGCTGCTGACCGGATTTCAGTGAAGGATGAACACCACAACGCCACACACAGAAACCAAGGGAAAACCCGGGTTTGTTTGCTTCGTTGACCTTGGATGGGACTGACACATTTAGACTCCTGCCCCTCCTAGACACTGCACTGTAAATAGGCTCTGGGCAATCAGTAGATGAACCCCCCCACCCCCAAACATCTTCATTTTACAGTTGTTATCCAACATAAAAGAGGATGCAAACCCCCGTCCAGCCCCAGCTGAAACTGGCATTTAAACTCTCACATACTGGAGCCACTGATATGCCAAAGAGTGGAGAAAGGGGGGAGTCATAATGCCATTTGTCATCCTTCTCTGGGGACAGAAGACAGATGACACCGAGTTTGCTGGCGGTAATGCCCGGGTGCATTCCTGAGCGAGCCCCGGGGACGCATCCATTAGCCCGGCTCTGAGACAGAACCGGCTTATCTCCATGACACCCGCTTCCCTCCTTCCCGCCTCTCCCTTTCCCTTTCTGTGCAGCATCACAGAAAAGGGCTGCACCGATTTGCTAACCCGACGCACCAGATGGTTTGTTGCACAGAAAAATCTGGGAAGGCTTCGCTGGAAAGGGTTTTTAAAAAAAGAAGAGTCTTTGGCAGATGATTGGATGAACCATCTGTCCGTCACCATTGCCAAAGCGTGTTGGGAGAAGAGCGAAAAACATCTAACGTCCAGATGAGAAAAGCCTTCAGTTCCCTTCTTTGCTCGTTTCTCAATTAAGACATACTCTCCAGCTCTGATATAACCGATGCTATAGCAAGATCTAAGGTAACTTCTTGAGGAACTGCAGTTGTTTTGAAGGAGATACTTCTTGCCATCATCACACCTAGCTACCAGTAGTTCCTGGTACCATTTCTTGAACTTGCACTGCCCCGGGTATTTGCTCTACATGCAGCTGAGGTTCGGGGTGTATCCACAGTGAATCGACCTGCAGGTCACTTGTCCACTTTCATAAACGAAACTCCACCGTCACAGGAACCAGCGCAGGAACAATGGCCGTCTGGCTATCAAACGCAAACTGGGGTGTGGCGTGGACAAGAAGACGTTAGTCAACCACGGTGGTCTCTGGCACCACACCTTCCCCTTCGGCCCTCTCGTGTACAGTGACAGTCGACCCAATAACAGGCAAAGAAACGGGCCACGAAGAAGCACTTCAAACTGCAGATTATTGGCGTCTGACGAAGTCTTTCCAGGGTCGTCCCTCAAGAGGAGTGGCAAGTCCTCCTCCTGCGGCGGCTGCCAGAGCTAACATGGCAAACAGTCATGTTTTACGACGTGTTGTTCCATCGCGTATTATTTAGGGTTGTCTTTTCGACCAGGCAGCTCTCGTTTAAGTTTGTTTTGTTTAAGCGAGGAATTCCTTGTGACAGCACTTTGCACACAAGTATTTCTTTCACGCCCACACGGAGATAGATTGCCACCGAGAAAAAAAAACACCGCCACTGCACAAAGCCTGAACTCTTGACAGCATAAACACGAGGGCACATTTTTATACATGGTCTAATTGTATGTTAGCTATAAATCAGGATTGAGGGGAACACTATACTATCCATCTTTCAAAAGCCTGCGGCAGAAATGTAAGCTAATGGCGGCCAAGCCATAAATCTAATTTTTGTCACTGTGTTCTTATGGTGACATTCTTTCCTGTCGTAATTATTTACACAAGTCCTTCATAGCTTCTCACTGTCTACTCCGCGGATTAACTGTTTCTTCTCTTGCATTGCAAACGTGTGACAATCCCACTGCTTTTTTTCTCCTCCATCTTAACTGAGAGTAAACAAGTGTTTCGACGGGATTACCGGTCATTTGTACCAGTCATTTGAGAGTGAATGGCTCTATTGTCCCAGAGGTAGACTGGGCAGGGTCATAGGTCGCCCAACCGCCTGCTCCCATAGTACCTCTTGCTGTCTGCCTGGATACATGCCAGCCAAATACTGCCATGTTTGGACAATGGTCCAGCTTTCCGCTGACTGACTCATGACAGCTTCATCATGTTGTCCCGTGATGTAATGCCTTGATCTTTGGGCATGAAGGCCGTCTCTGTTGGACTCTGAATAATGTCAGAATAATTTCATCTCTCGCGCACGAGCAGCTTCACATCCTGGAAATGCAAAGTAGAAAGGGTTGCGGGCGAAAACCATACTTTCACCATGATACAAGCCACAGTGAGTCCAGGTGTGTAAACTGTAAAACTGAGAATAGAGACTGACAGAGAATAAATAATGGGAGGGGAAAAAAACACTAAAGAAAAAAAGGGCCTTGCCCTTTTCCCAAGCGCTCCCATTCAAAAGCGAGGTTTATATATTCCAGTTGTTATACTGACGACATGGGAACTTCTCTCTGCAGAGAACACCTTCAGCTGCACAACTGACATTACAATTTATCACCATTTCTATACAACCATTCAAAAAAAAAACCCTGCTGATCTTTTCAGAATGAGTTCCTTCTTTGCTCAAGTGCTCCATCTGGACCTTTCCAGGTGTTAGACTGCACCTTCTTAAAACCCATTCAAAACAATGTAAATCAAGCTTTTACGGCCCTCAGAAGCACCACACATGGCCATGTATGGCGGAGCATGTCTGCGAGGCGTGATCGAAAAGTTTAGCCCAATTCCAAACAGTGCCGGTGCAGGGGATTACCCCCCACCCCCCAACGCAAAACGTCACGCAACACACACACACACACACACACACACACACACACGGTCATGCCCGTCACAGTGTCTCCATGAAAAACATCTGGGAGTCATCAGCTGTGCTAAAGGAGGCCCCCACCCCCCCGCGAACAGGTGTGCGTCTGCGTCCGTGGCCTTTTACCCCTTCTTCTTAACCCTTGACCTTCTTGACCCGCTCGTCAAGGCTGAGGAACTCTTCGAACCCGGTGGCACCGTTGGACACAGACCGTGCTGTCTGGACCGCCAAGGTCATGTTACATTAGACTGAGGGGGGGAGGTGGGGGTGGCGATCAGGGTACGTCTGCCGGGGACTACCGCAGAAATTGCAGGGTAGGGCTTCAAACAAACCCAGATTTTAAATAGCTACGTTAGCTGGCGTCATAATGTTGTGATAATGTATTTTATACAAAGCTGTGACAGCGAAGGCAACGCAACCATCCAAAACTTTGAAGCTACTTTGACAAAAAAGCTTCTGTCCTCTCTCAAAAGATTTTTATCGCAAACCAGAGGAAGTGGATTACCTAAAAATAGCCCGACAATTTTGCTCTCAAACCTTTTGGTCTGGCTTGACCATAATGGGTCCAACCAACGCAGCTGAGGCCACAGTTTACTCTGAGCTGTGCTGCTGAAAATAAATCAAATGACTGACTTTTTTTTTTTTTTTAATGCCTCTCTTTCTCTTTCTCGGTAGATGTAATGCTTGGAATGATGACCTAGCTGGGTGTTGCAGTGAAACCATCTTATGAGCTCTCCAGAGATGACAGAATAATAACAAACACTTCCTGTTTATCTCTGCAGTGGGTCAGAACAGTCTGTCCAGAGCCGCCGCTCATTCCAACACAAAATCCAGCAGCGATCGCATCTTCGACGTTCAACTGCCCATTTTTAACAATATCAGCCTTTAGCCGACTGCCATCGAAAATGAAGGATTTCTCCTGCAACATATCTGCGCAGAGAACTGACCGGGGCCAAATGCCGCTCGACCTTTGACCCAGCACCATCGCTCAAGCACACGTGCCTTGTGTCCCATCGACCCACGCAGAGAGTTTCGTCTGGTCCGGCTGCCTCTCAATTTGGTGGGAAGAGTCAGAAATGTTATTACGATGATTTACTACCCCCCCACTTGAAGTAAGACCTTTGCCACATCCTGCTCCCCAGCTGAGAGGGGGGGGGGCTCCCTGACAGTTATTCTGCAGCGGACCGTCATACGGATTAAGTCGTTGTCCGCTAGGTCAACACGTTCCCTCGGTGGATGGGGGGCGATAAGCAAAAAAAAAAAAAAGTTCACACAACCAGACAGGCTTCAAGCAAACCTACAAGATAGCTACAGCAAATGTAAGATGGACTGTACAATGAAAACTGCCTGTGTAAAAAAGGTAGTCAGAACCAATCCACTTCACTTTTACCTCACAATAAATAAACAATGATCTTGGCACGTATAATGTTATTATAACCAATAGAAGTTATGGCCAAACTATAAAAAATAAACCAAAGTTGTAATAAACTGTTATTAGCTCCTGTTTAAGTGTGTTTATGTGCAAGGGGGGGGGGCAGCAGTGCCCCAGGGTCGCCGCTGAGGGCGGCCATTGTGCGCCAGTTACACCGCAAGAGGGGTAAATGACGGCGCTGATTAAAGCCAGCTGAGCCTGGGGCGGGCTCTGGCTTCACGGTGACAACACCGACAAGCCGGTCCTGCGTGCACGCAAACGCGCACACACACACAAACACTTTTGAAATCGAGCGTAAAACAAAACAAGGCTCTTGTAGGAACGCCGGCGCTCGTCGGCTGCGATCGGACCAATGAGACAGACTCATTCGACGATCCTTCGTACAAATTAATCTGTTCCTGGATCGCGTTCTTTCAACGTTTCCATACGGGTCTCACTGATAAAAACCTCCAGATACCAAAAACCAGGGATCACCAGCAGCACCACAATGCCTGCAAAAAGCTGGAGCACGCAATAGCGTGACCTCTGCTGAACTCAGCCCTGCATCGTGTCCTCGAGGACGTTTCTAACTGCATCCGGCATCACCGAAGCCAAACCTGAAGACACCATCTAGTCTCCACATATTGGATTTTGTTTTAAATGCAGTGCAGATGTTTCCGTACCCATGCTTCCCAAAAGTTGCAGAAATATGAGCGCAGGTTAGAAGGTGAAGAAAAGTTGTCACACAATGAGCAGCTGTTTAGGACGAAGGGGGAAAAAAAAAAAAAAAAAAAAACCTTGACCGCCCGTAGTACAAATCTGGGTTAATCACATCTGCTCTGGCTGTGCACAATCAACACACATTGTTCCGATTACATGCTATTTAAGTTAAATGGTCAGGTCGGGCCTTGAATTGTTGTCCCATTGCACGCTGCAACAAAAATGTGGGTCAGCAGCTTTTTTTCCCCCCCGAAGCTTTTCCTCTCCCCGCATCTTAGTTTCCTTCGCAGAACAATGAGTCTGAATTTTTTTTTTTTTTTCTTCACCTCCCGAGACTGTGGAAGTGTAGTGAGAACCGACCACGGCGGTCAGCGAACACGCCTCGGTCCTCCAAGATGCAGGGCGCGATATCGGCTCGAACTCGCTGACCTCGCTCTGAACATCGTAGCCATTTAGAAAAAGCGCGAGCGTCAAACGGAGGAAGACGGGATCGGACCCGATGACGAGATAACGGGGGGGAAAAAAACAAGAGCTCAACAGCGATCGTGCTCGTCCGCTCCTTGCGCGATTGGCGCGCTTCTTTTGGGGAACCCGAATGGCTCGTTCGACTTGGGCCTAGAGTTCTACTTCTGGGAAATGTAGCGCACACCGGCGACCGGCGGCCAAAAAGCGCGACACAGATTTATGACCGGCGTCTGTTTTAATACTCTGTCAGCTCGGTTGTGAGTGCGCTTCGCATGTACGCGTGTGCGTTCAAACGTACGCGACGCACAAATGAGTCACGGCGGGCCCTCTGATCAGCAGATCCCTTTCCTCTTCCTCCGGCTCGCGGATCGGAATGTCGGGGAAGGTCGAGGTGCCGCCGGGGCCGGGTCGAGCAGTCTTTCATTCATGTGCGCTCTACATGGGGTGTGTGTGTGTGTGTGTGTGTGTGTGTGTGTGTGCACGCTTCGCAATGAACATGTGTTGCATGACACTGGGGTACTTGCGATCGATGCCGATAATGAATGGAAAATCCAGCCATTGTTGAGAGAACGCCTTGTAATTCATCGTGTTTCAGTGTTTCCACAGCGTTACCGCTCCTTATTCCTGCTCCCCCACCTCCAAACCATTTCTTCCCTAATCCCTCGAACCCGTGCTTGCAATAGAACTTTGGGCTGCTCAGACCTCAAAGATTTCATTTACCTCCGGCTGAAAAAAAAAAAAAGTAGAAAACAAGGCACCCGTTCGCTCACGTGGCTCCCGCCGTCCGAGGGGCGAGAGATAAAGAATGCACAAGATTTCCTGCCTCGCGGCGCAGCGCTCCCCAAACATCGCCCGGGTTTATGTGCTGCGGCCCGTCGCCAAGGCAACCTGGCAGCGAATCAGCGCGCAGCACAGGAGCCGGTGCCGATCCAAGAAAGTGAAAGAGAGAGAGAGGGAGGGGAAAGGAGCCGAGGCAGTTTTAGAAACAGGGCCTGGAGCGACTTGTGAAAATGTTGATTCCTGAGAGCAAATATTAAATATCCTCACGCTTTTCATCCTCGGAGCTGCGATGCGATCCTCCACGCTTTCACCCGCATTACGGATCTCACTCCCGGCTGGTGCTTAGGTCAGCACTTTGTCTTTTAATTGACTTAACAGGACGCCTACCTACTCGAGTCTAGTGGAAAATCTCGTTTCCTTCTCGCTGACTAATTGGATTTGGGTCGTTACTCCGGTGACATTTCATCGAGGCCCCTTTTGAGATGACACGACCTCAGTCACTGCCCTCGGCCTCTTGGTATCCCACAAGCACTTAGACATCACACCCGTGTCCCTGCCATAATAAAGCTGAGCCCTGTGCCGCAGTAATAGCCTCAAACGCGCTTAACTGTGTGATCTTCAGCGCAGCAGGGTGGGTGGCGGAAAGGCCGTACATGGGTGGACATAGTGGCATTTATGTCCCTACCAAGGGTCCGGTCCATCTGCTAATACCTCTAATCCCACCCCCCCAATCCCAAATAGATGCGGTCAAGTGCGTGGTTACAGTCCCCGAGTATCACTGCCCTCCCCCCTCAGAATATCACAATCTCTTTCAGCTAATCCCTCCGGCTGCTGGACAACGTGAGGGTAGGGGGTTAAAAAACGATGGAGGGAGACCGTCCCTGGCTCGTGGGTTATCTCTTCATCGCTCGGTTGCTGACGCCCGTCAACACGCATGTGCGCGCTTGACGTTCCGCAGAGCATTTCTGGAGCTTTCTTAATTTCTCGAGCAAAAGCCGCCCCTGTCCTTTAACTGCGCAACTTCGACCAGGCGACGGACTTGGAGCCTGGGAGCGGATCCACTCTGAATGACTGATTAGTCGACGACATGCCTGGAAACAACTTGCATCACGTGCCATCTGGCAGAGTCAGCGATGATACTTCACACGAAAAGGAAGCCGATTCCCGTTTCGATTTTTATCCCCCCCCCCACGACTTGTGTAATCTCACAAACAAGTTCGCCGCGACGCAAATATAAACAACCCTCACAAACACAATGCGCACGTATACAGGCGGCACCCGAAAATACCTCGCTCTCCGCGGTTGCTAGGACATGGCTGGGTCAACTGAGTTTACCCGGCTGGCTCCTGCGATTTGTTTACCCCTACACTTCCTGAATGCTGATGGCAGATAGCCCTCTGGTTTATACAAGTGGAGGGAGAAGGAAAAACAGCACGCTGCTGCTCGAGGCTACTGTACGATGCAAGAGGAAGAGGAGGAGGAGGAGGAGGAGGAGGGTTTGGCGGGGGTCGGGGGCGCAACCGAGCTAACAGCACCGGGGGAGTCACCTGATGTCCACATGTGATATTCACCAGGAGGGAGTGATGGAGTGCACGTCGGGGGGATGGCGACCGTTAAAAAAACAGGCTTCCTCCCCACCTCCTCTCCATCTGCAAAACCTCGCAAACGGGAGGAAAAGCCTCGCCGAGCGCCTGCGTTTCACATCAGTATTGATCAGGAGGAGGGAGAGGAGGATGAGAAGAGCCACGGTTTTCTGACGACCGCGGCCCGAACCGGGGTCGAGTCGGCGCTACCGTTACAGCAAGAATAACAGAGGCGGAGGGGAAGCGGCGATGGCGGCGGCCCGGTGGTTCTTACAGATGACGGAGAACGCCCACGGATGCTAAATCTGGAGAAAAAAAAAAAAAGGGACAAAGTTTATAAAGGCAGCACAAATAAACGCCTCGGCTTTCAACAGCCCATTTGAAGTTCACTGCCGGTGCAAACCTGCGCGAGATCAATCTGCCTCTCAGCAGGGATAAAAGCAAAAGGCCCCATTTCAACAAGCCTCTCCAGAGACAGACCCCTATTCATACGGCCTCTGAATGCTTTAGTTGTTGCCAACCACGCGGTTTGTCACTTGGTGAAAAGGAGTTTCTGAATAGAACTTTGCCGGGGATGAGGGATCCGTGGCTCGGGTCCCACCGTTCCGATGCGGCTCGTCCCGTTTAGGGACTCGATAGCGAAAAAAAAGACAAAAAGCCGTCCGTCATTGTGTCCCGGACCCTTAACTGCACTCGCTCATCCGTCCCAGAGCTCAGAAACAATGAGGCGGCGGTTAACCCGGAGGACGGCGTCCGAACGCAGCGTTCCGGCTCAGGCGCTCCGAACGGCACCGCGAAATCATGACACGATAGCGGAGAAATGCGCGAGGAAGCTTCGGAGGTCAAGCTGAGTGATCCAACAAGTCTTAGCGAAGAGTTACGACGGCGTTCATCGTATGAAATGTTTTACTGTTCCGTGACGGGCCGCCGGTTTTAAACAAGGTGACGTCACCGGAGGAGGCTTTGTCTGATCCCGTATGTTTAAACCGTTTTTCAGGTCAAGGCGATTTATGGTCGCGCGGCTTCCAAACCCCGCAGGTGAGGATAGAATAAGAATATCATGATGGATTACAGGTGAAAACAAGATGGATGAATGATGTGAGAACGTTCAGACCCCCTTCGCATTTTGAGCCGGTTATCGTGTTGTGGATTTAGAGTTCCTCGGAGTTCACGGTTTGGTTTTCGTTCTGGCTTGCCGGTTGAATTTTGAAAAGTTGTAATGCGTGCCAAAAGTCAAGGGGTCTGAAAACAAGATAAAAACCCATTTGTCACACCACTAAAGCGAATTACGGTCGCCTAAATTAAATTGAGGGTGGAGGTGGGCGGCTGGGTTATCTTGACAGCCTGTCTTATCTCTGGCGAAAGAATCACAGACCGTTTACTCGTCGGTCGGCGAAGAGGCAAACACAAGCGAGCCATTGTGGAATTTAAAGTCTGAGTCGACAGTTAAGTGGTGTCACACACTGCACCGTTGACTGTGGGAATGACACGAAACCCGGGGAATCCCATGAAACAGATGTGAATATAAAACAAAGCAGCGGGAGCCAAATGCGAAAACAGAAAACTGAACCCATTAAAAAAAAAAAAAAGAAGGAAAACTGGAATTCACACCCTGATAGACAAAGCCGCAAACTTAGTGTGTAATGAGGTCATTTCCTCAGCAGAAGCAGCGCTCGAACCGGAGCGAGTCTCGTTAACAGTCGGGGCGAACTCGGAGCTATAAACTCTACCTATCTCAGGTTCGGCATCCAGCTCCGGAGCCAGGACATATTCTGCAAGTGGAGCCAAAGTAAACCCACCACCGTCTGGCCCATTCACATCAAGATCTATGTCTCCGTCCCAGCCCCTCCGTCTGAAATGACTTATTGGAGGGTAGTGCTTTTTTTGCCAGGCGTCTATGCCTAACTTTTAGAAAAACGGGGGGCTGTTCACCGTAAACGACGAAGTGGTTTTAGGAACTGAGAGACGGGGCGGTGGAATTCTGCAACCAGCGGAGGCCCCTCCGAGCCCCGGAGGACCCCGAGGGAAAAGCCGGTCCAGAGAGCGGGGGACTCTCACGGACAGTCGAGAAATTTTCCCACAATCAAAAACGCGCAAACAGAAATCCGCACGGGGCAGCGAGAAGGACCCTTGTCCGCCCGAGGAGACAAGAGGGAGGGTTTGGAGGGAGGACGGGAAGGGAGGAGGAAGATTTGAGAGTTACAATAACACAACCCAAAGAAGTACGCTGGGCCCTCGCGGCGAACGCACTCTGCAGACGAACACCGTGCACGGGGGAGCGAGGACTCGACGTTCTTAGCGCACGTTTAACCTGCAGGTAACCTTAAGTCAGTTTTAGAAGCCGAGGAGGCCGTGACGGGCCGCCGCCACATCGTTTGGCCAGACCCACACAGTTCATTGGTAAATGACCTCATTAAGGTAATCTCTTTTCAGCGCAATCCACCGCTACGAATACCATCTGCTAGGCATTAAACGGGGTGTCCGGCCACCGAGGACATCTGGGTTGTTAGTGTCTGTGAGTTGAGGCTAATTTACAGGGGATTTGATCCTGGGAAACCGACAATACAAGATTATAAAAAAAACCTGACAAACCGAGGCCAAGTGATTTGTCATCAGATTGGCATCGGGGAGCAATACTGCTCAGTCTGCAAGCAGAGGACGTGCTCAGGTTAAAGAGGACCTGGGTGAACTTTGTCAAAACAAAAGCCACATGACTGCGGAGTCGAGATATCGAACGCCGCTAACCACCCAACCCGACGGATCAAGATAATTGAATCTAGAGCAAATAATGACAAGCTCTTTGTAAACAAAATCCATTTCTTAGGAGGGCCAGCCAGGCAGGTCACGGGTCAAAGGTCACCTTTCACCACAGATAAGCATGTGTGGAGTCCATTCTGAACAAAAACGCGCAGAGTTGCATCTATTACAGTTCATCACAATTCTTTTTTGCAGTTCAGACTATTCAGAGAGGGGGGGGGGGGAGATAAAAAGCTGCCAGGACCCTCAAACCTTGGAGGAAACCAGAACCCGACGGAGGGAGCCGGCGGCTCAAGTATTCGATCGCACATCCTGCCGTCTTAGGCTCATGCCAAACTCACACACTCTTCAGCTGCATGATTGATGCCCTTCCACTGGAAATCTAAAGGTTACATCTTGAGAAAATGTGGCATGCGAGCCTTCCTTTCAAGCGGGGCGGCGAAAGTCCTCAAACTTCCTTTTATAGAAGTAACCCCCCGAGCTGAATATCAGGGCCATTATAAATAAGAAGCTGGAATGCAGAAAGGGGGAAAAGAAATAAACATCCAAGCTGCTCCTTTATCTACACCCAGCTGTGCAGTTTAGAGGCCAATCCTTGGAGATGATGTCACGCTGGCATTGTGTTACCGTTAAAATAGTGCGCCTGTAATGTGTGTGGACACTAATTCATTCAAAGAAAAGCAACAAAACTCAGCCCCTCGAAGTCAGGTCACGTAACCTCCGCTGTAATTGTTCCGCAAAACAGCCACTGCAATGGATGCTGACCGCAAGTATCGGTGGATTAATCCTAAACAGAAACTGGCCCTATGTGGATTCCTGCGTCGCTGTGGAAAATGACCTACCTACATGGATGAGTCTAGGTGGTAATTTGAGGTTCAAGAATCACAGTCACAGCGGTCAGTCAGGTCCAGCGGATGGGTTAAACCGGGCCCGCAAGGTTCCAACCAGAACATCTAACAAACCCATTTTCAAGGGCACTTAAACGAGCAGAACCTCAACGAGTATTTACAGTTCAGGCAGCACCGGCGAGCCGAGGGGCCGACCGGCGAACGCCTCCGAGCCGCTCAGCGCCGAGACAGAAGCAAAGCGAATCCAAGATGCGGAGGTGAGGGGAAACCTGCAGCCGACCAACGCGCTGGAGATTTGATAAATGATTCCATATGTGCTCCAGATCCCAAGTGAAAGGGCTGCTTTGTGCTCGGCGAGGTAGCACGCGCACAGGTCCACCACCACCCCCCAAACTTTCCCTTCCATCTACTGACAAACCCTATCGGGCCTATTCTCGGTAGCTCGGGGTAATTCTGGCCAAGTGTCGGGGGGCAGGAGTAAAGGGGTTTTGGATGCCCGAGTCTCAACCCTCCCGTTCTGCAGCCCTGTTTTGACGGGAGCTAATTGCCTGTGACTACGCAGCACAGAAACAACCGTTGTATTGAGCTTAAATGTAGGGGGGGGGGGTAGGGACCACGACTGGAAACAAGCAGGGGGAGGTAGAGGGGCGCAGAAGCTGTCAAGGAAGGGGAAGACATATTAGGATACTCCCATACCTCCATTACCCGCCTCCCCCCAGCGATGGGGAAATAACTCCTCCGGACATTAAAGAGGTAATGTGATGTGATTGAAGAACCAATCAACCGGCAGTCACGCCGACGTCAGGCCACAGGGTTCCCCTCCTCCTCCTCCTCCTCCTCCTCCTCCGCAGATTTAGCTCGCCTCTTAAGTTTATACCAGCGATGGAAACACGCAAGTCGAAATCAGGTAGCCAAGGCACCGGGCTACTGTTTCCAACAACACAAGAAAAGAGGCCCGGCTAACAACGACACACTGTGCAGGGCTGCGAGAACAGAACCCGAGCTGTCCGTTCTACAACGGATCTGGGTTTATGAGATTTTAATTAACCACACGATTGCGTAACAGGCACAGATGGAGGAGGGGGGGAAAAAGGAGGGGAGGGATGTTGAACGCGAAGTGGTCCTGCGCCGTTTCGTTTGATAGATCCCGCTGGAAAAAGGCTGTTTCCTCCTTCAAGGAAGATGTGCGACACGTGACCTGCCCATGTCGGGCTTTTCCCCGTCCGTTAGGGAAGATGGATTCATAGGTGCGGCACCTCCATCGCTAATGACACAAGCGTTTTGGGCCATGACCTTTATCTACCCGTGCATCAGGAAGCTCCATTTACACATTGCACTCTGCTTAAGGTGCGTTGTTTTGTGATTGTGCGTCATCCTGTGCAGACGCACACTTCACGCCTTGTAGCTCTCCTAGACTGCCGGGACGAGGCGTCGGCACGTTCAAGATCGTATCGGACGCCCGCACTGACGTGACGGTCTCCGGCGTGCGGCGGCATTCCTGCCTGCCATGCTGCGGTTCCCGTCCAACTCTTCCCGGCAGGGAACAGCCTCACCTCTGTACAGGGGAAACAGACCGGAGCCTGTTGCCCACACCCATCCTGTCGCACACCGATCCCTCCCCTGTGGCCCGGGACTTCTCCAACAACGGCCGACCCTTCATTTGATTATTTAAAAAAAAAAAAAAAAAAAAAGCTAAAGAATCTGCCGCCGTCTATCTTTTTCCTTTTTAGACGAGGGAAGAATGAAGGCAGTCGTACGCTCTCCAGGAATCTCTCGCGGACAGAACGAGGCTGAGAGGGAACGTGAGGTGAGGTTTTAAGATCTCGGCGTGTGTTTACCTACGTTCAGCGTCCAAGGCTCAAACCTCTCCGTTCTTTGTCTAGTCTGCCAAGACGCCGTGCGAGTTTATTTAAATATATAAATCCTGTTTATGATCGGAGTTGTTTCACAGTGACTGAACTGGTGTGCAGGCATTTGGACGTTTCCCCCTAACCGCCCTCGGAGTTTTTAAAAGGTGCTCCCGTGCACACGTCCCTCGCCGCAGATTTGAGTCTGGCGGCGAGAAGTAACTGTACTATTCATGTTGCATTCTTTTTCTTTTCATTTTTTTTTTTTTAAAGCCTCCTTCTCAGAGATTTGGCACTGCAGACGCACACCGTGAAAGTGTAACTCGTGGCGTAAAAAATATGGCTGCCTCCGGCTGCAAAAACAAAATCCGTGAACCCCTACCGGTTCCACATTGTTGACATGTACTCATAAATGAAAGTGCCAGTAAAGTGCAAGAGCTGAGGCGACTATTTGCGACTGAAAATTGGGATGAGTGTGTGTGTGTGTGCACGTTTAACAGATGCATCACTGTGTCTGGTATAGGATTATAGCCTCACAGCTAATTGCTCCCAGACGCCTCTGCTCTTTGCCAGAAACTCTGCACAGATACGGTAAGCCAGCACCGCTGCCTGCCTGCCTGCCCGTCCACCGCAAAGACAGAAGACAGCCACCGCAAAGACAGAAGACAGCGCGGCGACGAAGCCGCCGACTTTCGGATGGACGACTTTTCTGGACGATGCGATGTTGTCACAGTTAGACGAGTACCTCCCGTCTGACCTGCGGCAGGTACGCCGTCTACGCGCGCACGCCACTGCCGCCGCCTCCAGCCTCACCAGACTCTCACCTTACAGCCCCGGCAGCCAGGAGCAGCTGCCAACCAAAACATCTGGCGCCTCGGTGGAAGTGACTGAACCTCCACCTCGGTGGCTCCTCGGGGGGGGACACAATGGCCCCCGTCTTCTCGCCGGCTGCTGCTGCTGCTGCTGCCACCCCCCCCTCCAGAAGAGCTTAGACTGAGGCACACACTCCAGAACCATGTGTGGCCGCTCTGGTCCCCCCCCCACCCCCCGAGCCAAGCGAGGCTTCCAGTCATCCTTCCGCCCGCGAGGCGCACAACCGAGAGCCCCGCACCTTCCGCTCAGTCAGCAGGGCCGCGGCCAGAACCTGAACACCTCAGCCCACTGGCCTTGTTGCTCTTGGATACCTGAACACCTCAGCCCACTGGCCTTGTTGCTCTTGGATACCAGACCTGTTTTCCTTCCTTCCCTCCCTCCCTCCCTCCCTCCCTCTGAAAAGCACACAGGTAGCTGGACAAGGATTATGCGCTATAATCAAAACAGGGGGGACCTAAAAATACTCCGGCCAAATTACCGGAGCAGCTGCTGTGGTCCGACTTCGAAGTAAACAGACAAATATCCCCCGTTTTTAAATATTTATGGTTTTACATGCTTGAAGCTGAGTCTGTGAAAAAGCTTAAAGCGTATTAAAAGCTCAGCGGACTTCAGCCCTGCTTAGAGATATACAGCCGGCTACAGCGCGGGGCTTTTCAATAAATCCATCCGACGCTGACATCCATTAACACGAGTCCGGGGACGGCCCACCGGTGCATGTAAAGTACGCACATTACGCATTGTCGAAAAATTCCCCCCCGGCAGCCTCGCACGGACAAATCCTGCAAGCCACTTACTCCCAGTGGATTAGCATGATTAAAATGTCATTTCTGTGTCATAATCCATTCCGGCCCTTTCACCCACAATCAGCGGTTTTTATTCTCTCTCTCTCCCCCCCTTGTTCTCATTCCTCTGAACCAAGGCCAAATGGTTTTTCGGATCACTCCGGTTTTCACTCGACGCTTCCCGATCTCGACCCAGCGGCAGATGCTCCGCGCTCCTTAAGCAAAAGCTGCGTGAGGAGGAGGAGGAGGAGGATGATGATTTTGTGCTTAGTGTGGCGCTGTGCTTGTAAAGCCTCAACAACTGGCCAGGAGGACCCCGACCCCGCCCCCGCCAGATGTTGGGTTAAACAGCTCTTGATGCCTTCCCGTCCTACAAACCTATAAAAGGTTTTTTTTTTTAAGAGGTACGGATGCCCCCGAGGGCACAAAAGCATTTATCTTCATCATTCCTCCTCAAAAACACAGAATACTGCATTTTATTCGGAGGGGGCGAACCGGTTTAGAAAACCAAATGCAAAACACTTAAAAGTCCGGGATGCCTTTCTCGTGTTTGGACGGCCGAGTGTCGAAGAGACGCGTGGTTTGTGTTACGGAGAGGAATATTTTGACGTGCTGACATCCGGCTGGAAAACACAACCTGAAAAAAAAAAAAAAAGATGTTGCAGCCAAATTTAGCTCAGCAGAACAGGACTGTCCGCCCGCTGCAAGAAGTGCCATCAACCAGATCCTGACAACTGCTTTACTGCAAATTTTAAGTGTTATTATTTAAGATTTTTTATAACAATGAGTACTTTTTAAAGTAAACATGGAAAATGTCGACGTTTCCTTTACTTCTGGAGGAAAACCAGCGGATTGGATTTGACAACACAGCTCGCCTTGTTGTGTTTTTGTTTTTTTTGCAGTGTGAGCGGTGATGGAGCAGCGGAGGTGGCGCAGCGCCCTCTTTGGATGCGCCCGGGGATGAGCGTCCTTCCGCGCAGCCCAGTGAACGCACGGCCGCCCCCGGACCCCGAGCCCCGAGCACCCCACGTGAGGGTCCGAACCCACTCCGCCGTGTCGGTACCGACGACTGCAAAAAAAAAAAAAAAAAAAGACAGCGAGCGCGTCGCCAAACGTCAGCTCCACATACAGGACAGATGGAGGCGCACCGACGTGCGTCAAAAACCGCACGTAAATCAGCCGACGCGGCTCTAATGGCGGTCAATGACGCGTCGGATCCGACGTGAAGCCGGCGATAGGAGGAGATCGATCACTTTCCAGCGCGGATCGATGCGCCGGGCGGGCTGTCAGGCTTCGGCTCGGGTGCTGGGTGTCAGCGGGCGCGCTGAGAGGAGACGCGGAGCGGATCACACGGGTCGCGTTTAAAAAAAAAAAAAAATCATCGGACGCTGCTCTTCCTCGCACCTGGCCCATTTCCTGCACCGACGTCTCCCTCGTCATGACGTCCGTTCTCGGTGCGGGAGGCGAACCGGGCCGAGCCCGGCTGAGCCCGGCCGAGCCCCACCACCACGACGGCGCCGCTCGGTTCCGAAAACCAAACAAACTGCGAACTCACCTTCCGAGCCTCGCTGCGGAGAAACGCGCTGACGCTCGGGACGACGGCGATGACGATGATGGTAATAATAATATTAATATTATTATTATTAATAATAATAATGGTAATAATAATCCCGTGTGTTGGTCAGCGGAGAGCCGACGTCCTGCGCACTGTTCATTCAGCTGAGTGATAGTGGAGAGCGAGGGAAGCGACGGGGCGATCAAAACAGCAGCACCACGCCTCCCGTCTTAAAGCCACCGCGCTCTGCTGTGTGTGTGTGTGTGTGTGTGTGTGTGTGTGTGTGTGTGTGTGTGTCTGTCCGTCAGCCTGCCTGTCTGTGTGTGTGTCTGTCTTTAATAATCTCAGTAAATAAAGTGTTACTCCATCTGAAACAGGTGATTTCCCATCAGCAGTTTGAGAGCAGCTGACGCAGTAACCTGTGGACATAGTACTGCATGTGTACATTAAGTTTTTGTACTGTAAAAATAAAGTATTTCCCTGTACCTGGAGTGAATGTAGAATGTAATTCCCTCGTGAGGTTTCCCAGACATGGAGCCAGGGTCGGGCTGCAGCGTTTAATCCCCTGAGCTATGAGGAAACGGCCCGACTGCCTGTGTTTTCATCTCCTCGCAGCTCATAATCCTTCATTAATTGCGAATTCTGGGCGTCCACTTTGACCCCGGGCTTCAGAATCGGACGCCGGTGCCGATCGCGTTGGGTTTTCAGAACGGGGCCGGGCCCCCTGCTGTGGCGGGGGCCTGGGCACCGGCGTGCCAGATAAACGAGAAGAATTCAGAGAAAATTGGTTTTTGGCTTCAAAAAGAAGGAGGGAGGGAGACGGGCCGAGAGTCAGAACCGCTCACGCCGCGGAGACCCGGTCGCTCGGTGCCACCGGGCTCCGGCGGCGCGTTACGCTGGTGAAAGAATATGTTTACAGCCTGGCGGGGCACCAAGGCGTAAACGAAGCGCTGTTTTCTGTCAACAGACGAAGATGATGACTTCATGATTTACCTCAACAACAACAACCCAAATTGGCAACAGAGATGTTTCTGCAGGAGAAGGTTTGAAGGACACGCCGCCGCCGCCGACCGCTACGCAACCTCTGCAAACGCAACCGAAAGGAGGATGTGATATACTGCCGGAGATACGTGGAGCAACAAAGTCCTGATCATCGGGACCGATCGATCGACCGCCTCCCGCGTGAACAGGCCCGCCACAGCAGCAGTATTTTATTTAAGCCCGAACCGCTCCAATGAAAAGATAAGAGATAAATGACATCATTAAAATGCGCCCGTGTTGTGTTTACGTGGTGACGCAACAGAAGAAGCTCGAACGCCTCGGCGCCGCCGAAACCGGTTCCAGATCAACTGATTTTTTAATATTTACAGATGACTTCTGGATTCGCCACCGAGAAATAAGTGTGTCAGCTACTGTAAATGTGTGTGTGTGTGTGTGACAGACAGTCGCGTGGCGTCTCGGCCCGTCAGAGCCGGGATGACATTATCCAGCGGGAGCCGGTGATTCAGCCCCCGGGAGAAAACCCAAGAAGGAGGGCCTCAATTTATCTCCTATATGTGTGTGTGTGTGTGTGTGTGTGTGGGGGGGGGGGGGGTGTCTAATCTATAATCCAGAGCAGATAGTATATCATAGGCGAGTTTAGTCAGATAATAACACTCAGTAACTTTAACCTGAGTCTTTTCTTTTTTTCTCTGACCCCCAAAAACTGAGTCAGTGAGTTGGTGACATGTGAACACACACACACACACACACACACACACACACGCACATGGTGCCAGGAGTCAGTTGTCTCGACCACTCTGTCGTTCGGGGGGGGGACAAATAGCCAGGGACAAATAGTTTGACATGCAGCTTATAATTATCCCACCATGTCACGGCGAACAGCGTCCTCGCTGATGCCGCCACAAATTAAGTGTTTTTCCAGTCAACCCGCCCGGGTGGGGATATCTGTCCAAGGCCCGGTTAGCTACTCCAGGTCCTAAGTGACGGATCAAACGCGCCTCCGAGCCGTTTAAGTCATTTGACACCCCGGGGGGGTCAGGTCCGACGCCAAAATTCAAGAGCAACAGATCCGGTTGCAGCGTCCATCAGACGGGTCGCTCGAACGGCGCCGCAGATGTGAAAACGTCCAGTTGTGTGACCCCCCCACTACCACCACCACCACCACCCTCTCTGACCCCCCCCACACACACACACACACACACATCTAATGTGATGCCTGCAGTATCAATCAATCAATCAATAACACACCACTCTGCTGTTTCTGCCTGGTTCCCTTTCATTTGCTGTCCGTCATCAAAGCCTCTTTGCATGTGTCTTCCTCTGTGTGTGTGTGTGTGTGTGTGTGTGTGTGTGTGTGTGTGTGTGTGTGTGTGTGTGTGTGTGTGCATGCGGACGCTGATGTTGGCAGACATATTGATTTCCCAGCAACAACCAGAGGAGGGATGGAGTTTTAAAAATCAGCCTCTGGGTAAGTGAAAACCAGAGCACGGTGAAGCAGCATCCTCACACACACACACACACACACAGCGTGGCCGACTCGACACATTCCTAACCCTCAATACACAAACCCCTCGTTGCCACGGCGACATCCTCACCGAAGCGAGACGTGACGTCCGCCGGGGGGGGGGTCACGCGCGGCAACGACGTGTATTATCAAAGCGCATCATCGACACGGCAAAGCGTTCAAGACCGCGCGGTGGTTTTCCCCCCGGGGTCGGGGGTCGGCGTCAACAGCGACATAACCCGGCTCCTTGTGCGAGGAAAGGCACGCGGCGGCCATCCTGAATAGGCCTTCAAAGGGCGGCCAGGCTCCGCACCGCGAGGTATTCCATTGTAACCCCACCACGAGGAATTTGGACGCTCGAACCCTCGGCGGCGGCAGGAATCCGGCGGACCCGCGGGGACCCTCGTGCCAGAGTCCTCTCCGTACACCGGCCTTTGACCCCGTCCCTCGATTCACGTCCATTCGACAGTTGAGGAGCGAAGACGCGGGTTCTGTCAGAACCGGGTTGGATCTGTTTACGCCGCGGTCGCCTCGGACCGTCCGCACTCCCGACCGCATGCAGCTGCGTCCTCTCGCGTCGCAGCCCTTATCCGCAAGCGTGAAGTCGAGGATGAAACAAACAACAACAAAAAAAAAGAAGATATTTAAAGAACGAGAAGATAATGACTCCAGAGTTTCGCAGTTATTTACACAGATGGCTCCAGATGAATTCCAGAGCCCTAAAGTAAGAGACAAGAGAGATTTCCTGGGCTGCGATCAATGAAAACCCTGCACACGGCGTTACATTATGCAAAGACACACACACACACACACACACACACCAACCCCCCCATCCTGCAAAAAGATGCAGAGAGGGGAAAAAAGCATCAGATTTTCCAGACAAATGGATTTGTCGTACATGCCAGTAATAGTTTCTGAATGAAGAGTGTTTATCAGGAGCCCGTCACGAGAAACCTACTGAACGCACATCAAAATGAACTTTAATTGTATTACCCGTTGCAGTATATCATTATATATTTATGGTATTCCCTAAACAAATCATTTAAAATGCGTACGGGACGCTAACAAACATGCCGAGGGGTCTGGAGGAGAAGCTGAACGTCACCCGCTCCGTGACTTCTCGCTTTCATCCCACAAATCCACCCCGCAATATTGCCGGTCTTGGGAGTCCTGCAGATTCCGTACACAGTATTTCAGGAATGCAGACTGAAGTCCGATACGCCCGGGCCTTGCGATGCATAACAGAGGGCAGAAGCCTCAGAGAATAACACATAACCAAAGCCCTGAAGAATTCCCTTGGACACGGGCGCCGACCAGAAGACCGTGCGGCGGAGGGGAAGACGACGGAGCTGCAGAAACCCCAGACTTAAAATAGCCGAGACGGACGCTCAGGCCGCCAATTAGATCTATTTACAAATCGAACGGACGCGTCGTGCCCTCGTTCAGGCGTCCGAGTCCAAACCCGCCTCGCCCGCTCATCTTATTCTGCCATTAAAGCTGCGCTAATCAATATCGCGCCGCTCACAGTGAGTCCAAACACGCGGCACCTGACGCTGCGGTCGCAGTCCGGTCCCTTTTAGCTCCCTGTTTTGGCTTGGCGTGTCTGGTTAATCTGGTTTCCAGACTCGCTGCATCCGGTGACGGGACCCAATAATCCCAGCGGACGCCAGACAGCGGGCGGACGAAGTTAGCTGGCGAGCACGGGGCGAGCTGCTAGCTGCCGACGGGCCAGATTCTCCCCCGCGGGAGCAGGCGGAGACCAAAACGGAGCTAAAAGGAGAGCGTCTCAAATTCGTCAGAGCCTAATTTTGTCACGCAGAGTCACATTATGCCTCCGTCTGTACTTTTTTTTTTCTTCTTCTTCTTCTTCTCAAAATGTAAATAGCAATGTGTGCATCTTCTGCCAAACCGTGAAGAAAAATGTTGAAGGCCGGTGGTGACGCAGTAAAAATAGGGCGCGTACACCCAAACTTACACGTATAAGCCGACCCGCTCTCGCCGCAGCAGCTATAATGGCTGTTCAGCATGAATATAACCCTGTTACTATTATTCCCTCGCCGTGCAAAATCTCCCACACGGGCAAACCCGGCGCTAACAGACGCTGCAGAGGTCACGACGGCACGACTTTCACCGCCGCGCTTTTTCCACGTAGGTGTGAAGACGCCAGGTAGCGTGGCAGCGGGAAGGAGCATCTTGGCTTTTTTTTGTTAACCACCAGGCCTTCTGCGGCCACCCTCAGGCAGAACCGGCATAACACACACACACACACACACACACGGAGCAACATATCATCCTATGGAATCTATCTAACCTCAACCACCGAGCCGCCGGGAGGCAGCTACTTAACCGAGGCATCGTCTTCTCCGAGTCTGTAATAATGGCCCGGCCAAATCCAAACCGCTCCGTTTGAAAGGGGAACGCCAAGATGCCTCCGTAAGGGAATGATTAGCCGGGAGCTGCGGAGGGCGCCGTGTTTACGGCCCAGCGGGACCGGGGGTGGGGGTGGGTGGTGCGCGCTCACGCGAAGGACGCTCGCGTTTACAGTTCGTGCCCACGCGGACGCAACGAACAGTTGTTATCGTTGTTAGAGTTGTAACGACGCCGTTACGACGGGCGCGATAACAACTGTACTTCATCCTCCAGAAAGACGGATTACTCTCAAGTGCCACGTTCTTCGTGCGGCTCGAGGCCACACAGGTTATTTCGAGCGAGGCCGGGCGACGCCACGGCAACAACATGGTGCAGACACCCAGCACACCTTTTTTGAAGAACTGCCAGGTCCACGCTTGCAGACAAAAGGTGTCGAACGCTGGCAAAGATGACTGAAAAAACAGGTTTGGTCTTTTTTTTTTTTTTTTTTTGGTTCGCTGCACAAGCACGAGTTGTTTTTGCCTTTGAGACTGTACAAGTTTGTAAATGTGCAGTGGAAGCCTTCATCTGTATCAAAACGGCGGTCTTTACTGAGCGCCACTCCTTTCTGAGCTAATGAAGCGCGTTTGTGCGAATGCCAATGTAAACATACGTGGTGGCATTTGCATAACTTCCTTCACTGTCACCTGATCTTCCTGTGAAACCCAACGCAGGAAATGGGACAGACGAAAGAGGGGGGGAAAAATAAAGCGTAAAAATTACAGGAAATCATTGACAACAACCAGAGAAATTACTTTTAATTACTTCACTTCCCCAGAAGTAGGAATTCACTGCGGTTTTGCATGCGGGTGAAAAAAAACAAAAAGAGAGCGAGACTCTATTGTCACTTATTTGTTGAAGCGTCTTGCCTCCAGATCCGGAGTCCGCTTCAGTGTGTCGGCCTCGTGCAGCACACAGTCCGGTCGGTTTGCCTTCTGCGGGGTGAAACCACAGCTATGTCAGTTAAAGCTAAAGACAACACGTGGACCAAAACGGGACGTTAAAGAGGACAGAGCTGCCCGGTCCAACCCTGGGTCGGTGTTTACTGCGTGCGCCTCTCTGTCAGGGAAACACACTCAGCTGCACTGTGCAATTGTTTTGTGTAAAAAAAAAAAAAAAAAAAATCGGGACGCGGCCGCTTCCTCCCTGGCACTTCGCGGGACACTTTCCGGGACGGGCCGCGTTTTGTGTGCGAGAGCTCAAACTGGACATCGTGTGAAACAACCTACACATTCTGCTGATATTGGCTGTTATGAGAATATATATAAATATAGAGGGGCACAGGTTTCTTTATCACATTTGCTCTCGGCTACAAAGTTCTGCCAGTCTCAGCTTGACAAGTCAGCGAGGGTAACCTGAACCAACAGCTCTTACTACTCCACTCCTATTGTCGGGGCTAATTTTGCAAACCTGGGCCACGGTATATCTGTCTTAACTTGCACCCGGTAAATGACTGGCTTTCGAATTAGTGCGCAGGCACGAGGCGCTCCCAGAATGCATCGTGTTGTTCTGCCCCGGCGATCGCGTTAGCGTGTCAGCAGCGCTGGTCTGGGAGGAAGCTGCGAAGCCCCTGCATAACGAAATATCCGCAACACACGCGGCCCGACCTGAAGGAATGCGGGGCGTACCGCGGGGACCCCACGTGAAACACACGCTTTCATTCCAGTTGCAGTTCCACTCGCAAAGATCCTCTCGTGAGCGCTCAGGCCTGCGTGAGCGGACGGTTAACGTCGTCCCAGCGAGTCCTGCGCACACCGACCGCGATGCCGTTATCTCCACGCTTAAACCAAACCGCGCTCTTAAGGCGGCGTTGCACAACCCTACATGTGTACAACCGTAACCCGGGGAACCACACACGAAGGATCTCCTGTGGCACCGAGGAACGCGGTGGAACAAACATGATGCATTCTCCGGAGAAGCCACCGTGAAACCGACCACCACCCAACACTGCAGCTTGGGGTTAGGCCTCCTAAGTGAGCTATATTTGTTGGGGGGGGCACACAGGGTTCAGGTGAAATACCAGAAACACGCATGTGCTGAAACTGGAGATTGGGGGGGGGGTCAAAGCCTCCAAACACAAGACATATGGTTCTGCGTAAATCAGCTGATAAGTGAGCCGTGCTCCTTATGAGCTTCTCTGAGCTGACGAGACGAACCCTCCTCCCGCGGTTTCCCCCATGTAAGCCGCTGTGCTTCTACACCAGCTCTCCTGCCGTCCTCTGCCAGGGTGCATGCTGGCGTGAATCACGCCGCAAAGTCAACCACAACAATAAATCATCAGCTGCATTTTTTTTCCCCCGCGCTGATGACAATATGCCAAGCCGGGTAGTCGGTTGCACCTATTTGCATTATGAGTAACTGCCGGTGGCTTAATGTGCGGGGAGTGCCGACAGCGCTGAATACACCTCTGCAAATATACCCGCCGAGTGAGTCACTGAACCAGCTGTGACCTTTTCTCTGCAACATACAAAAACACCTGCTCGCAGGACAATAAACACCAGAAGGAATTAAACTGTTTCATTTGTGCTTCAGATGACGTGTTGGTTTTCACACGCTCCCTCCTACATGCAACAACACACACACACACACACACACACACACACACACACACAACAAACTGACTCTGACCAAACATTAAAAACACAGGCAGCTCCACCTGTTGTACGGAAGTCTTATCAGAAAACTTTTCACCGCATGCATTACTTCAGTAAACACTTCCATGGCGAGTTCACGGTCTCAGTCGCTGGTTTCAAGTCTCCACCAACACAACGCAATGTTCATTTCGTAAATTATGGTCCAGTTTCATGGGGGGGAAAAAAGATAATAAACGAGCATAGGCTTTGGGGCGTGGCTACCGAGTGATTGACACCTGCCCACACTCAGAATGGCGGCAAGAGCAAAGCTTTGAAGGATTGTGACCAAGCTGTTTATGAGCTCGATTCATAAAAGTTAATTAAAACATTTACTTGCCCATAAATGTCCCGTTCAGCTCCCCCTTACACAAAACAACACCCTACGGAGCCACTTATTCAATTTTTGTCCGGTAAGTGCCTTTTTATTTTAACCCTGTTTTCTCGCTAGCTTAAATAAACATGGCTACCGGCATTACAGTCAACGAAATTACAGATGTAGCTTGCTAACCAAGCTAGTTAGCTCATGCTAGCGTTGCCTTTAACTTACCGGGTTTTTTGTTCTCTCGGTGTCGGCCCCCGCCGGACTGGGACCTTCCGTTAACCGTCGACTTGAGGGTGTTCAGTCAAAGCCCCGGTAAGCCCAGTAGTTTGCTCCGGTTCCAGTCAAATTCACTCCCCACTCTGCTCCTGTGACATCTCGTCATCTCGGCGCAGTATTTTGCGCGGTTTCAGGAAAAAAAACAAGATGGCGACGGCAGAAAAT
This sequence comes from Psettodes erumei, assembly GCA_016785225.1. Classification (NCBI taxonomy): domain Eukaryota; kingdom Metazoa; phylum Chordata; class Actinopteri; order Pleuronectiformes; family Psettodidae; genus Psettodes; species Psettodes erumei. The sequence goes on along the minus strand of JAFBJZ010000402.1, from coordinate 425,481 downwards.
GGCAGACTTCGACTTTGGTCGAAAAGTAAATAAAAACTCTTTAAGAAAGGAGAAGAGTGGTGTGGAATAATTCTGTTGTCTTTACGTTTGTTTTTCTTATTCAACAAGCTACCCGGTAGAATATTAATTCGTAGTAAATAGTTAATCTTACATTTGGTACATTCTGGGTCCCCCCCTCTACAAAAGCCATTGGAACGCGCCAGACAAGGTTTGGATGGCAGACACGCAACAGACCAAACGCTATAATAATTTATTAAAAAAAATAGTTTTAATGATTGTCTTAACGCGAAGTCGGTGTACTTCATCGTGTTAATGTTTCTCCCGGCTGGTTGTGTTTGTGTTTTACATTCACTGCAAGCTGTTAGCTAGCTCCCGTTCGGCAAACAAAACTCGAGGCAACGAAATGTAGGTCATGGAAAAACAAGCTACGTACTCGACGGAGATATTTGTACTTCTGGGGGAAAGGAGGGTGGGGGGAAGAGAAAGATGGAGATATCGTTTGGGGTTTTATTTCCCCCACACAGAGGAAACATCCAGCGGCCATAGACAATCTTTGTCAACGGAGGCCGTGTCCTAGCAACCAGCTACAACAGAGCAGAGCTAACGTCAACCAGCGGGCTAGCAAGCTAACTCTGGTGTGTGTGTGAGTCCACACAGCCAGACTGAGCGCTTCTCTGTTTTGTTTTTGTTTGTTTGTTTGTTTGTTTTGAAGGGATGATGATGATGAAGCAGACGATACAGATATTTGGTCGCATCAGGCCCACAAAGAGAACTACAGCGGTAAGTGGGCAACTCTGGTGCTCCGGGAGCAGCTAAAGGTTAACGCCGTGTGTGTGTGTGTGTGTGTGTGTGTGTGTGTGTGTGTGTATCAGGATTAGGGTCTATTGTCAATTCACAGCCATCCATCAAAACCTGACATTATGTCGTACTAAACGATTCCATTGTCCGTTTATTTTTGACTTAAAGATGCAAAGATCTAGTTTTTGTTTGTCTGTTGCTCATGTTCAGTACACGCAGCTTCCTTCGTGCGCAGGTTGTGGTATTTTCCCATGTGCGCCATTTGCTCATTTTCACCTGCCTTCATCAGATAAGTTCTTTATTGGACGCACGTGTACCGAGACATTAAATTTTCCGTCAGCGCCTTCTTCTCCCTGAAGCCTGAGGTTTATTGTCCGAGCCCAGCAGCGGTTGGAAATAATCCCTGAAGTTCTTTGAGGGGGGGGGGTTGAGGCTCTGCAGCGTGTCAACGTGAAGACAACAGATGCGGCGTGACATTGAAAAATCATTCAGCTCCTCCTGTGTCTTTTACTCCTTAAAACCAGTGAAGAGCATATGTGAGCGCTCAGGGGAAGGGGCTGTGTAACAACCTCACTTTTAAACGTCCTCCAGCGTTAGAGCGCAACTCTTTTGATGCTGCGCAGTTTCACACGGATCGTTATCACGTGTTCGCTTTCCACGGGACGTGTGCCGTACCCGAGCCGGGCCGAAGCCAAAGCGCCTTTGTGTTTTAAAGTCGTTTCCCGATCGCAGAACCAGTCTCTGAAAGATAAACCAGTTCTGCCGACGGGAGTGTTCTGTTTGCCGAGCGGGACGCTGCGGTGAAACCCCTCGCTCCTGTTGTCTCTGGCTCCCTCAGGTGTACTCTGTGGACAACGAGGAGGAGCCGGCGGGGGCCTCCCTGGAGTTCGTGGTGCCCCGGGACCTGGCGGACGGCGTCGTGAACAATAAGAGGGAGTGCTACAGGTTCAGGTACAGCCCCCCACCTCAAAGCAGTTCTCCATAAGAGTATACATAGATTGTTATGTCTACTAAATGGCTCTGTTATATCTGATCTTCTAAATACCTTGGGGGGGGGGTCTCTCTCTTTCCAGCTTGTTCGCAGGAGCACAAGTTTGACTAATTAGCAGTATAAGTACATGCACGTCCACATGTCGTGTCTTTTTATAATACTGGTGCAGTCAGCCGCAGTCTTACTCGCGTGCAGAGCGTTTAAACCTCGACCATCTGTTATGTTTTTTTGTTTTTTTTCTACAAGCGGGGAAAAGCAAGAATCGGAATTCAGCTCTCGTCTTCACCGCGAAGACGATGTGCGCAGAGCGAGGTGCGCCGGAGAAAAACTTTTTTTTTTTTTTCCCACGGATAACTCATCCGGCTGTTCTGTCAGAACATCTGCAGAGCGCCGGGCGGCGAGCGCTGCCGCCTTTATATACCCTCAGGGCGGGGCCCGGACGGCAGCGGACAGCGAAGAGCCTCCGAAAAAAAAAAAAAAACAACCCGCAGAGTCTTATAATAGTCCGCGGAGGTTCCCCCGTGCCCTTAGAGAAATAAAATTTCCACATTTAACGGCCTTCCTGGGCGGAGACCTCTCACGTCTCTCTGGTGTCCCTGCGGGACGAAACGCTTCAGGAAAAGCTGGATGACTAAACTCCTCCTCGCGCTCGCTCGGTGCCGCTCGCCGGCGGCGAGGAGGAGGCCGAGCGGCACGTTTTTATTTTCCGGTGGTAAACGAAGTAACGCGTGTCCCGTCTCCGTCTCCAGGTTCCAGAAAGTGTTCGATCAAGCTGCCAGCCAAGACCAGATATTCCAAAACATCGCCAAACCAGTTGCAGACAGGTAAAAAAAATATATATAAATACACTGACGTCGTACTTTTCCAGAGGAGAAATGTAAGTAAATGTTTGTTTTAGTGCCACGTCATCTTGAAAGTACATTAAACCACTTTGTCGGCCCAGAAAAACTACAAACCGCACCTGAGAAGCGGCGGCCGGCCTCACCTGCGCGCTCGGGCCCGCACGGGCTTCGGCCAGCCCGGTTGACAGGAAGTGGTCAGAGCTCGGCTTTCTCTGAAGATGGGGGGGTGTCTGCGAGTCCCGGCGAGCTTCACGTACTCAAACCGCTAAGTGGGCCGAGCCGGCGGGCAGGCAGGCAGGCAGGCAGGCACGATGGCGGCGCCGTGCCTGCAGCAACGCAGCTGCTGCCTCACCTCCAGCAGTTTAACGTGAGCGAGCGTCGGGCGCGTCGGACGTGGCGTGAAGCAGCTACTTCCTGTCTGCGGTCTCAGACGCCGCGCTCTTCTTAGTCACGGCCGGGGCGCTCTGCGTTATCTCGGCCGTTTGGGAGACGGATAAACAGCGTGGTGAGACATCTGAGGACTCGGATGCGTTTGGCCTGACTCAGCAACTGGGGTATCAGACACACACACACACACACACACACACACACACACACACACACACACACACACACACTTTGTCGTGGCAGACGGTGGACGTCGGGTTAAAAAGGTTCAGTCACAACCGGGCCGTGTCTCACCAGAGCAACTTGAGCTCTTTTACCGTTTGATGTGACTCGAACGTCTGGAGACTCAATGACCGACCTGTCATCCCCGTCTGGACGCCCGCCCCCACACACACACACACACACACACACACACACACACACCCCAGTGCAGGACGCCCGTTTACATACAGAACCGAACTGGGACCGAGAGCAGATTTTTTTCCCCGCAGCGGAGGAACGTTTCTCCAGTTTCCGTCGCCGCACGCAGGCGCCTCTCCTCCCCCGCTGGCACCGGCCGTCAGGTTGTTGTTCTGGTCGGGTTCTGTCATACTTGGCCCGGGCGTCCAGTTTTGGCCAGAAGCTCTAACTCGTTTACTTACGCACCAGTCGCCGTCTCCGCTGCGGTGAAACCCAAACCCGTCATTTCGGCCCCGGCGCAGTAGTTTTAAAAACAAACCAGCATTAATAGCTGCGGGAGAGGAAGAGCCAACGCCGTGATGCCGGGCTGGGGAGGCGACCCCTCCCCCACCCACTCATCCATCCATCCAGTCCCCTTAACAAGGTGGTGAGACCTGCAGGGAGGACCGGGGACACTCGGCCGGCCGAGTCAGCGGCCGTGGAGTTTTGTGCGGGGGAAGAACCCGGTTCATCCTCACATCACCTCCGTCGTTTCGCCGGTTCTGTCTGGTTTACGTCCGAGAATAAACACCAGGGTTTTGAATGAGCAGCATAAAGTGTGTTCACTCTGTTACCGTGTGTGTGTGTGTGTGTGTGTGCGTACAGCGTGCTGGCCGGCTACAACGGCACCATATTCGCGTACGGACAGACGGGCAGCGGGAAGACCTTCACCATCACCGGAGGGGCCGAGCGCTACGGCGACCGGGGCATCGTCCCCCGCACGCTCTCCTACCTGTACCAGCGCTTCAGCCAGGTCGGCTCAGCATTTTAAACTCCGTCTTTAATTACGAGCCCAGTCCCAGTTTTTTTCGCTCAAAGTCCCGCGGCTGTTTGTGCCCCGCAGGACGGCGGCGCGGTGTACACCGCACGCATCTCCTACCTGGAGATCTACAACGAGACGGGATACGACCTGCTGGATCCCCGGCCAGAAGCCTCGCGCCTGGAGGACCTGCCGTCAGTCCTGCCGCTTCTTATTCCGTCTCCGTGATCCCGGCTCGAGGTTCGGGGTCGTTTGACTGGATTTGTCGTCTTCCCAGGCGAGTGATCGTCATGGAGGATTCGGACCAGAACATCCATCTGAGGAACCTGTCGCTGCAGCAGGCGGAGAACGAGGTGGAGGCTCTGAATCTGCTCTTCCTGGGCGACACCAACCGCATGATCGCGGAGGTGAGCGGCGTGACCCCCCCTCCCTCCCGCGGTGTTTGTTTGTTTGTTTGTTTGTTTTCTCTCTCCACGAATGAAACGTGCATTCATCTTCTTCTCCGCCGAGTTTCAAATCCCTTCAGTCGGTTTCCTGCGCTGAGTGAGAACACAAGCCCTTTATGTTTTTACCTTGAGGACAGAGTCACGTTATCGACCCCCCGCCCACACACAGTGAGCTCATCCTCTCTGGGACCGGGGCGAACAAAGAACCGCTGCGGCCCGTTCTGGTCCCGGAAGTCCTCGCCGCTCCGCTGAGCCCGACGCCGAGGAGAGACCTCGGGTCGTGAGCTCCATGATGGAAACCATTCCCCCCCCCACCCCACCCCCGATCATTCAAAGTGACGGGGGGGGTTCTACGGCGCCGGGTCGCCCCGACCCGCTCCAGCACCGTGTGTGGTCGCCGCGAGTAGAGGAAGTGAACCCTGACCAGGCGTATTTTAAACGCCCCCTTGTGGGCACCGTGTCACACAGCGACACAGTTCGCAAACAAGTAAATAAACTTTATCTGCCTGACGCCATTAACGGCCGTTTACTCACCAGTTCCGCGAGAACCGGCGTTTGGAACACGCGTGTTTGAATCGTCCGTGTCCGTGTGTCAGACTCCCATGAACCAGGCGTCCACGCGCTCCCACTGCATCTTCACCGTGCACCTGTGCAGGCGCCAGCCGGGCTCGGCCACCGTGCGCCGCTCCAAGCTCCACCTGGTGGACCTGGCCGGGTCGGACCGGGTCGGCAAGACGGGCCTGGACGGGCGGCGGCTCGCCGAGGCCAAATACATCAACCTCTCCCTCCACCACCTGGAGCAGGTGAGTTTTTTTTTTTGTTTTGTTTTTTCCCACCGCGATGAAGAAACGCAGCGTTCGCTCACCTTTCCGCCCGCGCGCTCTCCCTCAGGTGATCGCCGCCTTGTCCGAGAAGAAGCGGAACCACATTCCCTACAGGAACTCCGTGCTGACGTCCGTGCTCAGGGACAGCCTGGGGGGCAACTGCACCACCACCATGATCGCCACGCTGGCGGTCGACAGGAGGAACCTCGACGTAAGGACGCGCGCGCGGCGCCGACGCGCGCGCGACGTGACGTGACGTGACGCGACGTTAAAGGCACCGAGACGTTTTTTTCTGTTTTCCTCAGGAGTCCATCTCCACGTGCCGCTTCGCCCAGCGCGTGGCTCGCATCAAGAACGAGGCCACTTTAAACGAAGAGCTGGATCCAGCCCTGGTGAGACGGCCGGACTCAGAACCGATCGGCGCCCGAGCGTAACCCACCGCGTGTCTTCTTTCGTTTTTTGTTTTGTTTTTTTTTTTCCCCCAGCGTCGCGCGGTCGATCCGAAAGTTTTTCCACCTCGCGACTCCTTGTTTGAATTCCCCGTCTTGTTTACATGCCTCGAATTCCGTCGCGGCACATGTCATCCCCCGACGCCGCGCGGCCTCTCGACGACGGCGTCCGGGCCGGAGACTGTATATGTTTACATATACGCACGCGAGCTCGCCGAGCGAGGGCCCGGTCACGTGGCGCCTCCAACGTCGTGTGGGTCCCACCTGCGTTTTTTCCTCTCGGTACCTCAGAGACGAGGGGACCCGACCCCGACCCCCGGGGGGCGAACGTCTCCGTCTCCTCGGTGCAGAGGACGATGATGTCATTTTTTTGTGGTGGGGGGGGGCGACCCCCCCCAACCCCCCCGCCCGGCTGCGGTGACGCGGCTCTTCAGCAGGTCCGAGCGGCAGGAAACCGGCCAGACCAGACAAAACATCGCCGAGCGGGTAATAATGAGGTGTTGAAAGTGACCCGTGCTCGTAATGGCCACAGCGGCCAAACCATATAAGGGTCTGTCTCTTAACCCCCCCCCTCCTCCCCTCCCCCGGGGGGCGCCAAAGTCGGTCGCCATCCTCTGGGCCGACCCGGGTCCGCGGTCGTCAGCGGCGGGGGAGCTTCCCCTACTTAACTTTATTTCTCCGGCCAGCTGCCGTCAGAACCGTCTGAGTTCTGAGTTCTCTGGACAGAACCGCTGGAGTCCAGAGAAAGAGAATTAGAAAAGGTCGGAACGAGGTTCGACCCGCTCGACGTCGCCGGTCACGTGTCCCGTTCTTTTTTTTTTTTTAAGAGCGGGTTGGAAGTTCGCAGCGGGAACCGGCCCGGGCTCGGAAATAGAGCGCGCCGCCACGCTGAGCGACACTCGGCCTTTTTGAGGTCGCAGCTGGTGAGGTGACATCAGAGCGTCGCTTCCCGAAAGAAAGACGAAAGGAGGCGGCGCCGCCGGTCAGCTGCCCGTAGAAAACACGTCGCGGGCCGGATCGCGGGGGCCGAGCTCTCGTCGAGTCGAGCGGCGCCGGCCCAAAGCCGCACCGCGGGCTCGTTTCCTCTCCGTCTGGAGCTGACTCTTTTTTTTTTTTTTTTTTCCTGTTTTTCCGTTTGTTTGCGAGAAGCGGCGGCGGCGTGCCAAGTCGCGTCACTCAGCCTGACCTCCGGCTCTGATTGGCTGACCTCGGCTGCGTTTCCCGCAAAGCGTCTCCAGCCCGTCGGGCTGCGTTAGCGTTTCGCGGCGCGGCGTCGCTCGAGCGAAACACGCCGGTTCGGCGCGTCCTGTCCTGCGGTTGGATTTCCGTAGCGACGGGGTCTGGTTTTCTCTCGATAACCGCGCCGTCCGTCGATTTCTTGGCGCCGGCCCGTTTGTCCCGGGCCGTAACTCGTAATTACACGTCTCCGTCGGGACGTCGCGTGTTCCGCTGTTCTCAAGGGATTGGTGCGGCGACCTGCAGAGAAGGGGGGGAGGGGAGGGGGGGGAGCTGACCTTTGACCTCCTGTCTGAGTCACGTGACCGCTCCTCTGTTCACGATGTCTTACAGTAATGGTCACTGTTAAAAGCGGCTGCAGAGGTCTTAAGTCCAGAACCAGCATCTGGGTTCCATGACATATTTTGGCTTTTTATCCACGCGGTAACTGGACCCGGGCGGCGGTTTCTAACAGCTACCAGCGCGTTGGCCCGGGCCAGGACCGAGCACGTGCAGACGGCGGTTCTTCTTCTTCTTCTTCTTCCTCTTCTTCTTCTTCTTCTTCTTCTTCTTCTTCTTCTTCTTCTGTGCCACCGTGTTTGGCGGAGCGTCCCATCTGTTTCTCTTCAGAACGCATCAGCATCAGCGAGACGGTTTACGAGCGGGTCTCATCGGTCGCCAGCGGTCTGCACCTGTGTGTGTGTGTGTGTGTGTGTGTGTGTGTGTGTGCGCGCCTCGTTGCACGCAGCTGACCTCTGACCCCTGTGCGTTTCAGCTGATAGCGCGCCTGAGGAGGGAGGTGGAGTCTCTGAAGGAGGAGCTGGCCTTGGTGACGGGGGAGCAGAGGGACGAGCGGCTGAGCGAGGAGGAGGAGCGCCGGTACGTCGGACCCGGGCCCGGCCCGGCTCGTCACACACGGAAACAACCGAAACTCTTTCTTCTTCTCTTTCACAATATTGTACACGGTTGAAACAAGAACCGCCGCGTTTGTTTTCAGTCTCTCCGTCGTGTAAACGCGGCGCGTTCCCGCGGGGAAAAATCGAAAACCGCCCGGCGCTCTTGTCCAGAACCGATGGTTTCGGGCCGTGACAGTTTACCGACCGGCCGTTTGAGTAAATAGTTTTCTTTGCTGCAGACCGGCGTTCTAAACATCGGGCGCTCCGGATCTCAACCGCTGGAGAGTGTGATGGAGAACGTGCAGCTGGTTTTCACCGTGTGTGTGTGTGTGTGTGTGTCCAGTTTGCAGGAGCGTGTCCGGGCCTTCCTGGACGACCCCGATCCGGACGCGACCCTGTCGCTGGGACCGGACATGAGGAAGATCCAGCGCTGCTTCTCCCTGCTGAAGGTGACGTTCCGGCGTCGGAGCCGCGGCGGCCGTTTGACTTCGCGGTCGGCCGCTATTTTCCCACGGCCCCGACCCCGAGTCCAGACGTCTGGCGTTTGTCGTTTAATTAGATGCAAGTTGAGATGTTGACCCGCGGCTGCCTCCGAGTAAACAGACGAAAAGTTTTCACCCTCTTCTCAGATTTTTCACCGGACAAATACTTTTCTTTCTTTTCTTTTTTGATGAATCTGTGGTGAAAGTCGGCTAATCAGTTACGACCTCACGTCGTCGTCTTCTCGGAGTTTTAGACGAAGCAAACGCCGAGTAAATTTCGCGACGCGGACGAAGGGTTTGTTTGTTTTGCGTAACGTTCGGCTCCCGGTTCTGATTTGTCGATTCTCAATCTGCCGCCGTCGAGGAAAAACCTCAGAATCAGCCGATTTAAAGTCACATCCGTCTCCTCGTGTGTGTGTGTGTGTGTGTTACATCTACGGCCGATCCGCTCGCGGAAAAAAAAGCTTCCGAGCCCAGGAAGGGGTTTGTCCGGGTCCAGATCCCGCTGCAGCCTCTGTTTATCTCTCCATCGGTTTTGTTATGATCCGACAAAACTCTATCTCCTGTTCAGTTTACATTCCCGCGAGCGTCGCCCGCTCCGTACTTAGGGAACTTGGACCCGGTTGAAATGGGATTTTTTTTTTTTTTTTTCCTGATGTGAAAAACCCGGATCGTCTGGGACCGGCCTCAAAGTTTTTCCCGGCCGTCGCTCGGGACCGAGGAGTCGGACGTCGTTTTTTTTTTTTGATTGCGTTTGTCTTTTTGTTTTTGTGTGCGCTTGCAGACGATGATGCTGGACACGCACGGAAACAAGCGCGGCAAAGAAGAAGAAGAGGCGGCGGCGGCGAGCGAGGAGGACGACGGGCGCGCCGCGGCACGAGCGGCCAGGCTGGAGGAGATGCTGACTCAGCGCGACAACGAAATCAGTATCCTTCGACGCGGGGCGGGAATTCCCACGTTCATCACACGGCGCAGTATCCCGAAGTAAAACTGCGCGCCGGTCGCAGTACCGACACGTGTCGCAGTACTGCGTGGATGTCCGACGACTGCAGCTCGTCACCGTCGCCCTTAATCATAATTACAGTATTTGCGTTTCAATCTTGTGTTTCTAACGGCGTTACGGGATTATTCCACACACACACACACACACACACACACACACACACACACACACCTCGTCATTAGATCGCAGCACATTAGTCGGAAAGCGGAGACGTCTGCTTGATTGTTTCGCCGCAGAAAACCTCAGCTCTCCAAAACAAATTGAATATTATTATGCAGATATTTCACTCAGTGTTTCTTGGACCGCGGCGCGTGTAACACACACACACACACACACACACACACACACACATCGTGTTTCGAAAGCCCCGTGATGTGAGCGCGGCGGCCGACCGCACGTTTCGTCGCGCCCGTTGTGAATCGGGGTGGTCCGTGCAACGGGATCCTCCGATCGGGCGGATGACATCATCTCCACCGCGCAGTCACGCGGTTTATATACTCGTGAATATGCAAATGTACTGCATCACCTGACATCTTTACCCATAATGCACTGCAGGCAGCTGCACGTAGCAAACGGCGAATTCCGGGGTCGGGTTTCGCCGCGTCTTTTTAGCGCTCGCCGCGCGCCGTCCAAGAAAGTGCCTCGCAACGCGGTTCCGCTTTCACGTCCAAAACGAGTGCGGTCGTTTTTCTTGGAGCCGTGTTTTTTTTTTTTTTTTCTAAACCACTCGTCCCTCAGTTTTCATCGGCTCGTGTGTTAATGCCGCCTGTCGTCTGTTTCTCTGAAATATTAGGTGTTCTGTAATCGCCTCCGCGAGGCCCGGTGCCGACCCGAGGTCGACGGTTCCAGCTCTCGCAGGCCCGTCGTGTTCGATGTGTGTGTGTGTGTTTTTTTTTTCTCGATGACTCTGCGATCAGTCGGGAACGCGCGATCGTGAGCAACGACGTCGGGGCTCTGCCTCTGGAGAGCGGGAACGTTTTTGGACCCGGCGGCGTTTCACGGAACCGTCAGGGGGGAAGATCCGGACCAGAGACCTCACGGTCCGGACGTTAGTTAGCTCCAAAAGAACCCTGGGGGTTCTGGTTCAGGAAGTGGTGTGGGTCCCGTCATCCTCTTCCTCCTCCGTCGCAGTTTCTACGGCCGCGAGCTTGGGACTTGGGCTTGGAACGGCGTCGGGTTTAGACGTTGGCGTCGTCACGGAGACGTGCGGTCGGTTTGGATTGTGGAGACGGGGTTCCTTGGCGCCATCGTTCCCCCCCTGACGTCCCCTTTGTGTCGGCCGACGGGAATATGGACGATCCGGATCCCGAGCCGGGTCCATTCATCATCCCGGATAATGACTTTTGTTTTTTTTTAAACGTTCACGTCGCGAGCCTTGACTCTGCGGCCGCAGGTGTCCTGGTGAAGATGCTGAAGAAGGAGAAGAAGAAGGCCCAGGACGCCGCCGCTCAGCTCACCAACGCCAACGCCGGCCGCCGGGGCCCGGCCTCCCGGGATGCACCGCCGCTGGGCGAAGGCGGCGCGGACGCAGGAGGAGCCGTGCGGTTCGTGAAGAGAGGTACTCTTGAGAGGATCCCACCCGGGTGGGGGGGGGGGGGCCCACCTGCTGCTGCTGCTGCGCAATCAAACGCACCAGAAGCTCGACAAAGCGAATAACGGTCAGATCGGCTCGCGGCGTCCAGGCGGCGAAGCGCCTTCGATCGAGAGAAGGCGGGAGGCCGCGTCGAGTCCGAGCGACCCGAGCGACGACACCCCGCGTTCACATCTGGAACGCCGCTTTTTTGTTTTTTTGTTTTTTTTTTTCCGTGACCCACTTGGAAACTCGTAACCGAGCCGCACGCGCATTAGATCATCGTTCTGACTCTAATTCAAAACAAATGCACGGATCCTCCGCTCGCTCACCGGGTCGCGGGATGTTTGCGTACGTTTTAATTTCGGTTCTGATCCGGCGGTCTCTGCGGTTACGGGGGGTGTAATTTGCTGTCCCCTGAAGATTAACTGTGAATGTAATGATGATGACCTTTCCATGGAAAGCGTGCGAGCTCGGCCTGTAATCCACTCCTGCTCTTTCCACGGCGCGTCCTCCTGCGAACACGGAGTCAAACATGGAGGCTGCACACACACACACACACACACACACACACACACGCACACACACACACACACACACACACACACGCTCTCTCAGGCCGTTTGGACGAGCGTTAAAAGACGGTTGATGGACGGACGGCACGTCCATCTTCACAAGAATCACGTGTCACGAGACGTTTCCACAGATCGAGGACGCCCCCCCCCCAAAAAAAAAAAAAACGGCGCTTCTTCTGGCGTTCGATGGAACGCCGCGGTCACGCGTCACGCCGCTGGTATTCCACGTCTGAAAATCTGTTGAAGCGGCACGACGCATTCCTGCTGTGTTTTAAAAAAAAAAAACTCCGCGGTTTGTCGGCACGGAAAAGGCAAATTAGGAAAGTTGGCCCCGGCGCCGCGCGATCCCGTTACCCCCGCGGATTATTTCGGTACAACATAACATGATGTCATATCGCTCTCAGACATCCGCGGAATGCGGCTCCTTCACACGAAGCCCATCCGTCCCGAGACGCCTGCTGGTTTCAATCAGGACTTTCCAAAAATAAAGGAACAAAATTCCCGACTGCGCAACAATTAATCTCACACGAGTTACCGTCCTGCGCCGACCTCCGGTTCAGAGGAGGGGGCGGGATTCGCGGGAAATCTTTCGGATTCGTTTGGGGAAAAATCGCCGGAAGAACCGCGAGAGCGCTCGACCGTGTGATAACAGCACAGGTGTGATTAATGCTAATTATTATTATTATAAGAACCGGGCCGAACCGTAGGACTCGCGTCCCGAGTCCGGAGGCGAAACGCGAACCCGTCGTCTTGTCTTTGGACCAGATGTTTTCACGGAGACGCTCGTTAGATGACGCGACCGGCCCCGTAAAAAAAGAAAACCCACGAGTCAGCGGAGTCGTGGATCAGACGGTCGGGCGTGTTCGCAGCATGTTTGTGTTTACCGAATGTCGGCGGGAGGGGGGGGGTCTGTAATTAGTAAAAGGTGGGAGGTCAAACGAGTGAACCGGCTCCAGCTCACATCTGGCCGCCAGAACCCGGGGGCCCGGCTAACCTCGCTCCTCCTCCTCCTCCTCCTCCCAGGTCCGCGGCTGTCCCAGGGGAAGCAGGAGGCCTTCGAGACCTTCGCCAGGGACCACGAGGACCGGCTGACCCTGGAGGACAACAAGGACCTGCTCAGGCAGAGGTCAGAGGTCGGGGACGGGGCAGGGGGTTGGTTCAACACGGGTTGGTCCCGGTAACACCTGCGGTCTCTCTCTCCCTCTCCCTCCCTGCGCAGGTCGGCCGAGGCCAGGAGGCTCGGGGAGCAGCTGAACCAGGCCAGAACCAGAATCGGTAAGTTCTACGGGGGCCCCGGACCCTGATGACTTTACTCAGCGGGTCGTACCTGCCTGGAAAGTGTTAACGAATCCGGATCCCCGTCGGTTTCCAAACCCATCGTTCAGCACATTCCTGAACTTTTCCAGGACCGTTCGGATTTCCGCCCACCCGGGCTTCCGACCCGTTCCCTTTTTTTTTTTTTTTTTTTTTTTTTTTTTTACTGGGCCCCGTCTCAGGCTGTTTTACGGCGGCCCCCGCGTCCTCCCGGGGGGAGCGGCCCCCGACAGGTAGCCTGGCACCGACGCCCGGAGATTCCAAAGTTTATGTCGCCGAGCGGAGACGATTTCCCTGCACCTCCGTTTATTTTCCAGCAAACTCCCAAAGTGTGCGATTAGAGCCTCGATCTGGTTTGCATTTACTACAGCAGGAGCTGTGTGTGTGTGTGTGTGTGTGTGTGTGTGTGTCTGAAATGGATAGGCTTACCTCACACCAGCGCCGCCGCCGCCGCCTCTGATCACGCTCGGCGGTTTTGGTTTCGCCCGTTCGCTCGCGCACGTGCCAGCGTACATTTATCACCGCTGCACTTTCCTCTCTCTCTCTCTTTTTTTTTTTTTTTTTTTCGCCGCTGATGTAACCGTGCGTCCTGCAGACATGGCCGCCGCCGCCGCCGGAACTCGCCTTTCGACTCGCATAGTTTCACGATGAGGCTCAGAAACCGAATTCCTCCGCTCCTCGTTCAAATTTTGGCGGAAAATTAAAAAAAAAAAAAAATCTCGGCGCTGTCAAATATCATCACGTCGCCCGAGCCGCATTCCTCCTCGATGAGAGCCGGTGTTTTTATTGGACGGGGCGGTCGCCGCCGTTTCCTCGCCGTCGCCGCCGCTCGGGAACTCAGCGCCACCTACGTGTCGCGGCGAACATGGGAAAACAGTCGGCGGGATGCGGGTGGGGGAGGGGCAGCAGCAGCGGCAGCTCTCGTTTGATTTGCCGCAGTATTTCTTCGACGTTTGGGACGCACGGCGAGGGGCGGGGCTGCACGTGGCGCTGCGGTGACGCCGCGGCGTATCACGTTCGACCTCCGGGCCGCAGAAATCACCGAATATTTATTAAAGGCTTGTAGCTCGAAACCGGTCCTTAAAGACGACGGCACGTCTCCCAGTGGTGTGTGTGTGTGTGTGTGTGTGTGTGTGTGTGTGTGTAGGGGGTAACCCCGTGTGGTTTGGACCCGGCTGCGGCGTTGAGCTCACCAGTCTCGTCCCGGACGGCGCTGAAGTGTGATGAAGTATTGCAGCGAGCTCGCCGCCCGCCGCTCTCGACACGTGTGCACATTCGTCTTCGTGGATTTTTTTTTTTCTTCTTCTTCTTCCTGCTGTCGGCGTCATGTGACCATCAACCCCCCACACACACACACACACACACACACACACACACACAGCAGGGAAACACTCACGTTAAACCTGAAATCCATCATCATAACGTTGTTTAGTCTCAGGTTCCTTTCCACCTCTTCATCTTCATCTTCGCTCCTCCACGCGCTCCCACGCCACCGTCCTTCATCGGGCCTCCTCATCCTCAGGGTCGGGGGGGGGGAGTTGAACAACTTTTAACGCACGTGTTCCTCCTCCTCCTCCTCTCCGTCCCAGGCGAGTTGAAGATGAGGCTGCAGGCGAGGAAGAGGCAGCGGGCGGCTCACGGTAAGCGGCCGACCCGTCGGGGGCTGGAAACTCTCTCCGTCGTCTTGTTTGGCGCCGCCCGCCCACTTCAAAGCGCCGGTGACCAGAGACGCCTTGCGTTTTTTGCGCCGGGTCCGGTTTGGATCGGGCGGAACCGCCGCCGCCGAGGCTTTGATGAGGAAATCTGCTCGTGCGGTGCACAAACAGAGACGACGTTCAAACCCGCGCTCCGTCACGTGTTCTGCAGGCGTGATGGAGAATCACGCCGAGGAGAGGAGGAGGACGAGGAGGACGAGGAGGAAGAGCGGCTGCGCAGAGACATCGAGCGGGAAAAGAAGACGTAAGTGCGGGTTTAAAAAAAAAAAAATAAAAAAAAAACGTACATCCCGACGCCTCGCCGTCGTCCTCGCGGTTTTCACGCGCCGGTTTCCTCCCCGTCAGCCACCGGAGCGCCGCCGAGCGCCTGCGGGCGCTGAGGACGGAGATCCAGCACCTGCAGCTGCTGCTGGAGAGGTCGAAGGTCAAGCTCCAGAGCGACTTCCTCAAGTGGTGGAGCCGGGAGGTTTCCGGCACGCTGCAGGTGAGCGCGGACGGGAAGAGTTTGGCCCGCGTTTGGTTTCCGGAACGTTTCCCCCCTTGGCGAGGTTCGGTCCTGATCCTCTGTTCAGCGTCGCGTAGGAGGCGGGAAAAGGAGAAACAACACAAACGTGTTTTCGCAGAATTCCCTGTGACCCGAACGAGGGCCCGGCGGGCCCGGCGGTCAGAACCTTAACCGGGCCAACGTGTGGGTGAGGGCTCGCGGCGGCGGGGGGGACAAGGAGTGAGTCAGTGTTTACTTCAGCCCCAGATAATAGCGTTTTGTTTGACGAGTCACACGTAGGTCCGATCCGAAGAGAACCGGGTCGCCGGGGCCCCGACGCCTGTCACGCGCATTTATTCTGAAAAGAGAGACTCGGGTTCGAGCTTTACGACGGCGGGTTCCGGCGTTTTATTGCCGCGTGTTGCGCGCACGTGCGAGGGTCGGAGCGGGAGGCGGCGCCGTGGATCCGGAACAGGCAGAACCTCATTCGCCTTTTCGCTGGTTCTGACCAGGAGCCTGAGGTCGGAGGTCACGACGGGTCAGCGGGCGGATCCTCGCCGCCGACGCCGACGCCCCGCGCTCTGGGATTCGGGTGAGACTCTGTTACTTTCAGGTGCAGCGGGGCCCGAGCGGGACCGGACACGACAAGCGGTCCCAAACATCTTCTCTTTGTTTTTAGCGGGCCCGGTTCTGTCACAGACCCAAATCCAGACGCCTCCGCCCCCGTCCGGGCCTGGTGTGGGTCGCCCCCAGACGGAGGGGCGACGGACCGCGGCCCTTCATCAGGGTGGAGGTACGGTGTGTGATTTTTATTATGATTTTATTTATTATTTTGATTATTTTAACACCGAATGTGCAGAGATGTTGTGTTTTTTTTTCCCAGTGCGCTCTCCGCCTCCGTCCCGCTGACCGGGGACCAGCGGACCGACGCCGACATCCTGGCCTTCGTCAGGGCCCGGCAGAACCTCCTCAGCCGAGCGGGTGAGTCACTTAAAGACGGACGCCGCCCTCTGCTGGCGCGGTGACGCCGCGTCGCCTCGAGAGCAGCGCCCCGGTGCGTGCTGGGAAGTGTAGTCGACCTGTTGGAAGTCGCAGCCGTTGGACAAAGAGAAGTGCAGCTCTCTGTTTTCCTGTTTTTATTTATTTCAGGCCCGACTCAGCAGTGAGTGCACCAGGAGGTTCTGGCGACGCACGCGAGGCCCGGTTCAGTCAGCTGATTAAAAACCCGTCCCCGCGTGATTCTGGATGGACCGAACCCTGTTCTTATCTCCACGACGACGCCGTCGTAAATCACAGCCCGCGCGGCGCCGCTTGACCTGAACAAATGTTGTCTCAAGATACGACGGGAAGCGGCAGAACCCGGCCGGCTCCGGCTCCTGTTTGACGACGCCGTGACCGGTCTGGTTTCGGTTCGCGCCCCCCCGCAAGGATGGAGGTCACCGCCCCCCCCCCGGGTCCGGCCCGGCCCGTCTTCTGGGAACAAGCTCATCCATCATACGATTAGCCACAGTTTGTTGAGTGGAATCAAACTGGAAAATCACTCAGGAAACTGGACTTCCTGAAGTTATGGCTCATAAACCTGAGTCATTAAATACGTTAAAATACCAAACATGCAGTACTTTATTAATAATATATATATATAAATATATAACGTCTCTTATTGGTCGTCTGTTTCACTAATGGATCTCCAGGTCCTTGGTGGGACAGAAGGAGGGGAAGTGTGTGTGCGGCTCCATGTGAAGCTCAAACTCGATCGATCGATTATCGATAGTCAACCCTGTTAATATTCCGTCGGTGTAGATGGAGCCGCCGCCTCGGAGGCCGTTTGCATGACTCCGTGTTGATTTGTTTGACGGATGACGAGCAGCTGCAGCACATTTGCATCGGGTCCGAGTCGCCCCGGAGGACGTCGTTGTCGTCGTCGTCGTTGTTGTTGTTGGTGACGCCTGAACGCGCCGCGCTCTGTGGCTAGCTAGCGTAGCATCTCACAGCAGATCGTGGCTGGTTGAGACCAAAAACTGAGCCACAAGGAGAGAGAGTGTAAAATTTTTAAAAAATCATGGCGTCTTCTCCTGGATGACCACCAGGGGGCGACTCCACTGGTCTGTAACGGATTTATGACGTCAGGAAATGGGGAGGTTTGGGGGCGTGGCCACGCTGTGATTGACAGGGTCCTATTAGCACGGTAGCTATCACAGACACTGAAACCACAGAAGCCTCCATCAGCCTCCGTCGTCTTTCAGCTCTCTGGTTTATGGCCCACAATCAAGTCGTGCTCTCCACACCTCTCCAAAACACCACCCCCACCCCCACCCCCACCTGACCATAAAAATGCCTGGCTCCTGCCCGCGGTGGAAAACATCTGATGATCGCTCTAGCAGACTTCCTCCATCCCGTTCGAGCTTTTAAAGCACAAAAAAAAAAAAACGTTTGTAATTAAATTAATGTCCCTCCATGTCTCAAACGATCGTCATCGAGCTGCCGGTTCCGTGAAGAACCGTCGGGAACCTTATCGTCCGCGGTCCCCCCGCCCCCCCCACAATCCCACTGAACGGCCGAGGTCGGGTGAAACATTAACTTTTGTTCTGCTGCCGCCCACATCCTGATTAGTGGAAACAGCGAAGAGGAGGGTGATCGTCGCCAAGGCAACCGGTAAATCAGCGCCCACAGCATCCCGGCCGACCGATCGGAGCCAGAGCGTCCGGGCGGAGATGCTCGCCGGTCGCACACGCGCGCAACACGCCCTCCGAAAAAGATCCGGCTCCGCCGAGCGTCGGCCGCTCTGGACGCTCCCGCTGTCTCGCAGGCTTGTAACGGGCGACTCGGCAGGTTGATGGCGCGGCTCCAGCTGGTCCGGGTCAAACTGAGCTGGACCGCGCTGCTGGCTCTGGCCCACTTCACCTACCTGCTGGTCGGGGCCACCATCTTCCAGATCCTGGAGCGGGAGGCCGAGAGCGACAACCGCAACCACTTCCAGCTGGAGAAGCTGCACTTCCTGGCCAACTACACCTGCCTGGACGGGCCGGCGCTGGAGAAGTTTGTCCAGGTTTGGTTTTGGGTCCATTATTCGATCCGGATCGGACGCGAAAGCCGCTGAGATTGAGCCGGTTCTGATATATTTCGCGCAGGTGATATTGGACGCGTGGGAAAACGGCGTGAATCCCTCGGGAAACTCCACGAACCCCAGCAACTGGGACTTCAGCAGCTCCTTCTTCTTCGCGGGCACCGTGGTCACCACCATAGGTGAGCGCCCACCTCCACCCCCTCCCCACCCGAGCGGGTCCCGGGTCGTCCCGCGTCACGCCGGCCTCGTGTGTCCGCAGGTTACGGGAACCTGTCCCCCAGCACGGTGTCGGGCCAGGTGTTCTGCGTGTTCTACGCGCTCTGCGGGATCCCCCTCAACCTGGCCTTCCTCAGGCAGGTCGGGAAGTGTCTCACGGTCCACCTGGGCCGGGTCAAGACCGGGATGGTCTCGGTCGTCCCGCACAAGGTACCGACGGGCTGCAGGAAGATCTCTTAATCGATGATTCAAATGTGGGGAAAAAATTAATAATATAAATTAATTTTAAAAATATTTTTAAATTAAATTAAATACAATTTAATTTAATTTTTTAAAATTAAATAAAAACAATTAAAAAAAAATAAAAATCTAAGTTAAAAATAATTTTAAAAAATATTTTAAAAATTAAATTAAAACATAATTTTAAAAAATTACATAAAAAATAAAAAATCTAATTTAAATTAATTTTTAAAATTATGTTTTTATTTCATTTTTAAAATAAATTTAAAAATAAAAAAATGATTAAAAATTAATTATACTTTTATCTTCTCTCTTCAAATTAAACGATATAACTAAATGACGTCCTCTCCCAGCGGACGGTGGAGGCTCTGGCTCTGAGCTCGTTCTTCGTCAGCGGCAGCCTCCTCTTCCTCGTCATCCCCCCCCTGCTCTTCAGCTACGTGGAGGGCTGGACGTTCGGCGAGGGCTTCTACTTCGCCTTCATCACGCTCAGCACCATTGGTTTCGGGGACTACGTGGTGGGTGAGTACGGACAAAACGAGCGGCGGCTTTTTGCCACGGAAAAACGCCCTGACCCGGTTTCTGCCGCCCCGGCAGGCGCCGACCCGGGGAAGGAGTACATCTCCCTGTACCGGAGCCTGGCGGGCGTGTGGATCATCTTCGCCCTGGCCTGGCTCGCTCTCATCCTCAACATGGGGGCCCGGATCGTGGAGCGCGTGCTGGTTCTGACCCGCCCGGGCTTCGAGGCCCGGCAGCAGCGCGAGGAGGCGGAGGACACGTCCAAGGTCTGACAGCGATGGGACACGACGTCCACTGGGTCGAACATTTGTTTGCACGATCAGGATTTTTTTGTATATTTACTTTTCTTTGTCAAGAATAAATAAAATATTTTTTTTCTACCTGTAATTCTTGAGTCTGTACGAAGGAATAAAGGTGACGGAGTTTAACTTTTATCTTTCCCCAGTTTGATGACTGTCAGGCGGGGTGGGGGGGTTGTGAAGGGAAGCCTTTGTGTGTTTGTCTTGTGTGCATGTCTGCAGGTTGCGTGTCCACGTCAGTGTTTGTGTACCGATGGTGAACTGCGGTGAATCGAGCACAGAGAGGTTATCTTAAACAAACTCATTAATCAGCGCCGTGACCTGAGCGCACACAGGACTGGTCCCAGACCAGCTGCTGGGGCCTCGGGAAGTCCGGAAGAGGGGCTGATCCCAGACCAGCAGCCGGGCCTAAGGAGTCCGGACACAGGACCGATCCTGGACCAGCAGCCGGACCTCAGGAGTCCAGACAAAGCCGCTTTGAAGGATGAAAGGCAGCAAACACCGTGGAGCTGCGTCACGTGGAAGCTCTGTGGGTTTGCGGTCCAGCAGAGCGCGGACCTGTGCAGGTCCAGAACCCACGTACGACCCGGTGCAGCCGAGCCGTGACCCAGACTCCCTCCCTCCTCGTCTCCCCCCTCTTCTCATTTTCTTGCTGCAGATTTGCATGTCCAGCCTGCGGAGCGACGGACAAGCGCAGGCGGAGTTTCATTTGCCTGCAGACGCTCCGCAGAGGATCCCGCGCTCCGGTCCGGAAAACACCGAAGTTCTGCGGGCCCGGATGGGGATGATGGAGATGCTGAGCCCGGCCCGGGTGCCGTCGCTCCTGGTCCTGGGGGCGGCGTACGTGCTGTACGTGCTGATCGGTGGCGTGGTCTTCTGGAAGCTGGAGGGGGATCTGGGGCAGAAGGACATCGGCCAGTTGCTGCTGGACAAAGACAGGCTGCTGGTGTCGTACCCGTGTCTGGACCGGGACGGCCTGGAGGCCGTGGCTCAGGTGAGACGGAACCGCCGCGTTCCCAACCCGGCTGCTGGTGAAGGGCGCTCGCACGCACCGTGACGACATCTTTGAGTTTTTTTTAATGAGCTGTTGCCGTGGCGATGGTTCTGAACGCCGAAGGAAATCCAGAGAAGTCCGGTTTTGACGTCTTCCATGCAAATCCGGCCCGGCGGCAGCCGACCTTCTGCTTTGCCTGCGTGTTTTGTCCTGGTTTGATTTGATTCGCGCAGGGCGGCGGGAAATCACGTGACGCCGCAGCCAAGTCGACTCGAGTCCGACCCGGTCGGTCCTGCGACCCGGTCCCCCAGGTCCACGGAAATAACCTTCAGCATCTGGATCGGTCCCCTGACCCGAATTTCTGCGTTTCAGGTGGTTCGGGACGCGTCGAGGGCCGGCCTGAGTCTGAAGGGGAACCGCACCACGGACGGGTTCTGGAAATTCTCCAGCTCGTCCGTGTTCGCCGCCACCGTGGTCACGACCATAGGTCCGAATCCTGTTCCGTGAGACGGTAACGGGCGGATTCCCGCCGACGTGACGCCGTCTCGAACCCGGCTGAGTGTTATTTTTTTGTGTGTGTGTGTGTGTGTGTGGGGGGGGGGCAGGTTACGGGAACATGAGCCCCAGCTCCACGGCCGGACAGATCTTCTGCGTCTTCTTCGCGCTCTTCGGGATCCCGCTCAACGTGGTGGTTCTCAACCGGGTCGGCAAGTACATGCTGGTTCTGGAGCGGAACGTGTCCGACTTCCTGGAGGGGAAGAGCCGCCGACGGGTGAGGAACGCCGCCCGTCTTTCTTGTCCGTCTTCCGCGGGGGGTAACTGACCGTCCCTCCTTCTCGTGTCCCGCCGCAGAGGTGCAGCCGCTTCTTGGTCCACCTGGCGTCCTACCTGTCCGGGGCGGTTCTGTTCTTGGTCGTGCCCACGGTCGTGTTCTGGCAGCACGAGGGCTGGACCTGCTCCCAGGCCATCTACTACTGCTTCATCACGCTCAGCACCATCGGCTTCGGAGACTTTGTGGCGGGTAGGTGTCGCGCGGCCGCACGTCACGTGACCGGCGCTTTCGCCGCCTGACCCCGCCCCCCCCCATGTGTCCCGCAGACAGCGACCCGGACCGGGTCTACCCGGAGTGGTACAGCGTCCTCATGGCCTCCTGGATCTTCTTCGGCCTGGCCTGGCTCGCCCTGCTCGTCAACCACTCCATCGACATCCTGGAGCGGCTCGGCGCCCACTGCAAGGAGCGCTGGGGCGGGGGGGGGCAGGTGGAGGAGGAGGTGGAGGAGGAGGTGAAGGAGGAGGAGAAGGAGGAGGTGAAGATGAGTCAGTCGCCTGCAAAATAAAGGTTTGATGCAAGGAAGGTGTGAGAGCTGACTCAACAGAAATGAGTCAGTGTTTTAGCTGCATTAGGTGCCACACACACACACACACACGCTGTTTGTTGCTCAGCACTGTGTGTGTGTGTGTGTGTGTGTGTAAAACAAGCTGCTTTTGTTAATCCACCGTCTGAAACAAGCGGGTTAGTGGTCAGTCAGTCAGTCGTAAAATGAAACGTGCAACAGAAATACATGAAAATAATAAGATTTCACACAAATTAAATGATGTCATATTAACTTTGATCTCTGTATACTGTGCAATATTTTTATGGGATTATGCTGCACATTTAATTTGATTTAATTCAGTTTTATGTTAATATGAATTATAGTTTTCTGTAGTTGTTAAACACACGTTCAACATGATTTTTGTCTAGAAAATATTGGATCAAATACTTAAATATTTAAAATATAAAATAAAACAAAATAATAAATAATAATAAAATAAAAAGCAATAATAAAATAATAAAAATAAAAACCTTTTTTTTTAATGATTATTATTATTATTCACGCTGTGACCAGCAGGTGGCGCCGCCGCACCGTCACCGTGACCACACGAACCGACCCGACCCGAGTCGAGTCGAACCGAACCGAACTGAACTGAGCCACGACCCCCCCCCCCCCCCCCCCCACACACACACACACACACACACACCCGTTGTCAAATCAAACGGGGATTTCATCTGTTCGGAGCCCCCCCCCCGAACCGGACCGGACGGGCCCGAGCGTCTCCCGAGGCGCCGACGTCACGGAGCGAGGAGAAAACGACAAAGACAGACGAGAGGACGAACGGAAAAATGAGAAGAAGAAAAAAAGTGTGTGTGTGTGTGTGTGTGTGTGTGTGTGTGTGTGTGTGTGTGTGTGTGTGTGTGTGTGTGTGTGTGGGTTTATTCCTCTTCGGGTAAAAACAGAACTGTACAGCTTCTGTTCACACACGCGCTGGTGAAACGGGTTTTTGATTCGTCCGATCAAAAGCGGCCGTGACGTGTCTGTGCGGAGAAAGAGCCGCTGTTTCGTTTCACCGACAACAGTCGCACATTTCATCACACACACACACACACACACACACACACACACGCCGAGGTCAGCACTTCTCTTATGTAATCACGGTGACCGGCAGCTTTATCGCCGTGATGATGATGATGATGATGAAGGACAGTGGCGGTATTGTTCCCGTCCCGTAACGTCTCCCCCCGGCGCGTGGCCTGCATCCGCCTCAGAAAGTAGTCCCCCCCCCCCCACCCTGACTGCCGTTTACTAGTGTGTGTGTGTGTGTGTGTGTGTGTGTGTGTGCGTGTGCAGATCAGTTCCTAGATCAGCTTAATGTTTAATGTGTCTTGTGCAACATCAGAAAAAACACACAAAGGAACTGATCGATCAAGTTAATGGATCGATCGGTTAATCGCTGCCGTTGGAAGTGGAGGTGGAAAAAAGAAACCAGCAGGAGTCAGGTGTGACATGTAGGAGCGGCCCCGCGTGACGAACCGTACACACACGCACACACACACACACACACACACACACACACACACACGGTGCTCACGGTTCCAGGAGACCCAGCGCGACCCGGTTCCTGCACCGTGCGGCCCGACATACAGGACTGAGGCGACAACGACACACACACACACACACACACACACACACACAAACACACACGTTGTTTCAACCGTAATCCACAGCGGATTAACATTAATCCTGAATATATGGAACCAGTTTTGTTTGGCCGTGTGAAAACATCCGTCAGTGATGATGATGGAGTTTGTCACTCGGAGCCTCCGGTTGACCCAGAATAACACACACACACAAAACACACACACGCCCTGCTGCTGCATCACAACAACTCTGCGGTTATTTAATGATTGACGGGCAGAAACACCTGCTGCGATTTGATAATCTGATAATCTGCCGTCAGAAATATGGCGGCTGTAAAGGCGTGCGATGATAAAAACAATATTGACCCAGCTGAGGGGAAACGATACGGTCCAGATATCTGCGGGGCAAAAGTCATTAAATAGCCATTACAGTCATATAAGGTATAAATAAAGTGTGTGTGTGTGTGTGTGTGTGTGTGTGTGTGTGTGCGTGCGTGGGGGTTAACTTTGCTCTTTTTAATTCAAGGTCTCCATCGTGTTTTTTTGGCTCCGGCGTCAGCAAACTGATGTGTTTGCCTGATGCGTGTCCCGCTCCATCCCACTCATTGGACCGGGGCTCGCCGTCCTGAGCCAATGGGAGGACAACGTGCACATCCTGCCCCCCCCCCTCCGAGTCTCTCCTCCTCACCCCCCCCCAAAAAAAAAAGGAGCTTCACCGCTGTGTTTGGTTGCTTCTTCGACGCTGAGTCTCAGTTGGCTTCGCCACATCGGCGGCACCTCCTCGCACGAATCCTGGCGATCAGGCCAAGATGGAGGCGGGGGGGGGGCAGTCGGGGGGGGGCAGCCAGGGGAGGGGGGGGGGTTAAGTCGACCCGTGTGTCGGGTCACCTGCAGCCGCGATGCAGAACCACAGCTGGGTGGATGTGCAGAGGCTGAATAAACAGCGACCACAAAAAACAAACAAGAAAGTTTGCGCGCTGAGTCACCAGAAAGTGTGTTTGCCTGCACGTGTTTTTCCAGTGTGCGTGCATGCATGCATGCGTGCGCGCGTGTGTGTGTGTGTGTGTGTGTGTGTGTGTGTGTGTGTGTGTCCGTCCCGCCGCTCATCTGTGTTTGCAGCCCGCACGAGGAGATCCACGCAAAACATGCGACCAGGATGTTTGCCAGCAGTAAAAAGTTCAGTCGGCAAACAGCGACAAGGTCGCACAAACTGTTGTGACTAATAACAGAGCAGACGACACAAGAATCCCAGGACTCCGTGACCCCACACACACACACACACACACACACACACACACACACACACAGAGGTACACGGTGAGGTCACGGCCAGGCCTGCAGCTCACCTGTCCACCACCAGGTGCTGTTGTACGCCTCACCAATGCTATGCTAACCACGCTAACACCCCGGGGTGCAGCGGGCGCCGCGTTAACCACGTTAGCTTAGCGTGTCAGCGCGTGCAGCCGAGGTCCACGGGAGGATCGATCGGCCCGGTCGATCGACGCGTAATCGATATTTTGACGACGTCTTTGGGGTTTTTTTGGGACGTTTTATGGACCAAACAAATGAGGATAAATAATAATAACAATAATCCACAGATTCCCAGTAACGAGGCCTTTTCCTGGACAAACACGCGGCCACGCAGTCGGACGTGTCACGCGTCGTCCTCGTGACGGCCGGTGGACAAGCGGTCAGGGGACGTCCTCGCGGTCATTCCTGCGCTAATTCACTTCACGTCCAGTAATTGTGGAGATATTTCTGGAGGACGTCTGCATCACGAGAACAGAATCAGCCGCCGTTTCCACCTGGCAACGCGCGATTCACGGGACGCACAAGTCGACCTTTACTCGACCTGTTGAGCAACCGCCATAAATTTCGACATTTTCTCGGGTTAATGGCGCTGAAACGGTGGTTTGTTTACACGCCGCCCGATAACCCCGCGACTGCAAAGACCTGCACCGATAAACAACCGCCGCTTCCCGACACGCTGCTCATGTCGGAGGTTGTCGGAGGTTGTCGCGTTCATCGCGTCACGCAGAACCCAAACCGCTGACGGCGCACGTTTTCCGTCAGGGCGCGGATCAAATTAAATCAAACTACAGCTGGAAAAAAAAAAAAAAAAAAAAAAAACTCGTGACGGCACCGTGGACCCGCCGGGCCGAGGATCCGTCCCCACCCGGAAACCAGATGATTGATTAAAAACTTTTACGAGCGGCAGTTTATTGTTACGACTCTTCGCAAACGGTTTTACTGTCAGGTCTGGTAAAAGTTAACGGGTCGGGGTCGAGCGCGGCTCAAGAGTTTACAGAAGGTTCTGTGTCCCGCTCGCTCACAATACCGTTACTGTAAAACTCCAGATTCTTTTTTTTAAAAAATCTGCTGATGAAGCGGCGGCGCTGGGCCCGTGCTCGGGTCGCTGACGGGGCGGGGCGTGTTCCCCCGGCCCGCGGGCTCACATGTTCCTTACAAAGATTAGTAAAGATGCGTCCTGAATTACAGGAACTGTTTCCCAGCTCGTGACCGACATCATATGAGGCCGTCGTAAAACTTATGGCGGCGTCCCGGGCCGCTGAATGGAGGCTTTGTGTCGGCCGACGCATGGAAAACGTACTTTTGTTAGGGCGGGGGAGGTTTTAATCTGAGTTAATCTGAGCTGCGGTCGTGTCGTTAACGGCGTAATCCCGGCGATGAGACGATACGCTGGAAGGCGGCGATAAAGCTCGGGGAACTTTGACCTCTGATACGGCGGCGAGGTCGAGTCGATTTTTTTCCCCGCGAGCTCGGAGCCGGCCGCCGGCGTGCCGCCGCCTGCTCAGCGCTGACTTCACTTCCTCGCCGCGGCCCGGACGGGTCCGTACACGAGAGGAGAGAGAGGCAACAGCCCGTGACGTTCGCTCGCCCTGTTTCCACACACACACACACACACACACACACATGCGTTTCAAATGAATCACAAAAGCTCGACAACATTTGTCACGGCGCGGCGTGCGATATTAAAAAAACGTGCGAGCTAATTATGGAAAAGCAGCTGATCTTCATCCAGTTTCCTCGAGAGTGCGGGATTAAGGAAGTCGCACAGTTCTGAAATTCACGTAAAAAACACACACACACACACACACACAGCAGAAACGTACTGGACGTTCTACTGATAACTCTTAAATCTCCCAGATGTGCGAACGTTGCAACACGACACACATTCCTCGCTCACCGCGCCCGTCACAGCGCTCGCCTGCGTTTATTTGCGAGCGACAGATTAACGAGACAGTCGGAAAACCGCCTCACATCCTACACTTCCCATAATGCACCTGTGTTTTTACAGGCCTGGAATACTGGGGGGGTGGGTTTTTTGACCTTATTCTGGAAAAGACGGCGTTCCTGCTAAACGTTTTCCGCGGCTGCAGGAGAATGAGTATTCCGCCGACGTTTTCCGTGAGCGATCCGCCCCCGACATGTCCTGGCGGCGGATCGTGTTGCGCGGCAGCCGGAGAGACGATTTACGGCGAAACCCGGCTCTCGTCGCGCCGTCCCACGTGAAGAAGGATTCCGGATCCGCGGGAACGAGCGGGTTCTGTCGCTTTGGCCTCTGTCTGCTCGGTTTACGATAATCCTAATCCTCGTTGTCAATCTCATTTTGCTGTTTGCAAACATGATTCACGCTCGGCGGGACACACGCACCGACCAGAGGCAAACGAGTCGGCCGATTGTGCTGGTTTCCTCCGCGCGCACCCCCACCGACAAAAACCTCGGGGAAAAAAAATCCCGACGCCGACGCGTAACAATGGGATTAGGAAGCGGCTCTTCAGTCGCTTCACATGGTCAAATCAGCGCAGATGTTAAAAATAGTTCTTTACAAAGGGATGGCTCGGCCGGCAGGAAGCGCCAGGCTGTAAACACGCTGATTTACTGCAACGTCAATTACTCACCGCGAGCGCCGCCACGGCGTGGCGAGGTCAGAGGTCGGCGCCGCCGGTGCCAGCAAAACCCCGGAGTTGTGCGATCCTGGCTTTGTCCCGTCGTGCCCGGCAGGTACGTCGGACTTTAGCCCCGAGCGGGGACGTCCCAAGCGGGACGCCGTGTTATCTGACGCGGCTCTTCCAGTAACGACCTGAAACTCCGGAAGTCCCCGTGCATCCCAACGGACCTTTTCCCCCCGAACCGCCGTGACGCGGCTATGAACTTCCGGTCACGGCTCGGGCCTGGCCAGGAATTACCACACACACACACACACACACACACACACACACACAGCATCCTCACGCCGTAGGCGCGTTCCCACACGTTTGTCCTGAGAATGACTCGGCGCTTTAAGTGTGTCACCAAAAAAAAAAAAGTCACGCGACGCGCGGCTTAACCTCGACACTTTGTGTGCGATGGTTAATGGAGGTTAATCCCGCCTCCGTCGGACGAGTTCACGTTCTCGTGCCTCGACATACTTTGCTCGAACCGCAGGTCGACGCCCGTGGAATCAAGGCGGCGCCGGGGGGCGACGCCATCGCCGCGTTGTCGTCGGCGACGTGAAAACGAATCTCGGCGTTTTTTTGCTGCAGAAACGTGCGGGAGCGCAACGACGAAACCCGCCGGAGTTTACACACACACACACACACACACACACACACACACACACACACACACACACACACACACACACGCGGGGGAAGAACAGGCCCGGAGCCAGTCGAGCGGCGTCGATGATGATGTAATATCTCCTCACCTTGCATGCCGTGAATTCTGGCACAGCGGCGGCCCACAGGTGCATCATGTGACCGCGTGATTTCTTTTCTTTTCCGCTCCTCACCCTTTCAGACCGACCGGCTGCGACTGTGAGTCCTGACCGACGATCGGAGGCCGGACGTTTGATCTTCTCTCTGCGCAAACAGCTCGATGAGCCCGGACGTTGACGCAGGTCTCCTCGCGCCGCGCGCCGGCTCCTTCTCGTGCGTCCCCCAGATTGCGGCGTATTGACGAGCACTATCTTCCCAATCGACCCGGCCAGATACTCGGGGGCCGGTTCACGCAGCTTTGACTGACTGAGCGCCCGAGGCGACGGGACGAACCGTCCGACCCCGGCGTCGCCAAACGTGCGCGACCTGCAGGCGGCGAGAAGCTGCTGAAGTCCGAGTTTGCACGAACCCGATAACCGGTGGGGTTTATAGATCGCAGACCGGGTCTGTGAACCTGCACAGAGTCGCTAATGAAGTAATCAATCAATACATTTTGATTTATTAATTAACTTGATATCAATTAATATTATTTTTTAAATTTAAAGTCTCGTACAGAGTTCAGTTTTCCTGCTGTCAGGCAGGTCACTGCCTCTGCTGGCTGCCAGTGTGTGTGTGTGTGTGTGTGTGTGTGTGTGTGTGTGTGTGTGCTGGGGAGGGGGGTGTCAGATTGTTTCAGCCCAACCCCCCACCCTCCTGCCTGAGCACACACACACACACACACACACACACACACACACACACACCCTCTCTACGCTGATCTTTGTTAACTGCCAATAATGAGTTTTGGTTTCACCAAATTGCATCATGGGTAAAAAAAAAAAAAAAAAAATTATGGGAATCACTGCACCCCCCCTCCCCCCCGCAACTTCCTGAAAGTGCAAAAAAAAAAAAAAGTGAAAGTTGCTCAGGTTCGTTATTTTCGTTTTTTTAATGAGGGACTTCCGTGTTCGCGTCTCACCTGGGGCGTGCGTGCGCGCGCGCGGCCGCACACCTGCGCTGACAAACGGCGGAATGAGGGAGGTTAGCCCCTCCTCTTTTTTTTTATCATTATTATGATTTCTCCCGGTGGGCGGGGCTTCGCGTCTCCTCTCCACCCACCCACACCCCCACCCTTACTCGGCGCTCGCCGCTTCCACAGCCACAACTTCTCCAGCCGCGCACGTGGAGGGAGTACTACTCGCGTTAGCCGTGGCACCACACACACACACACACACACACACAGGCGCGCGCCCCCTCTTTTTTTTTTGTCTTTTTGATGTCGTCTCGTGCGCCCATGCTGTTGATCACCTGTGGCGCGTCCCGGTCATTTTTCGCGCGAAGGACAAAGCGCCCCGTGAGTTAAGAACAGACCTGCGGGGGATGAGCCCCGCGTAACCGGCGGGTATTGTTGTCTGCACCCCCCTCCCCCGACCCCCGGACCCCCGGACCCCCGACCCTCCTCCTCCCCCCCCCACCACCCCCTTTCCTCCTCGCGAGTCCGAGTCGCGCGGAAGAAGTATGGTAGATAAAGGCCCCCTGTTGACGTCAGCCATCATTTTTTACCTGTCCATCGGGGCAGCGATTTTCCAAGTCCTGGAGGAGCCCAACTGGAAACGGGCGGCGAAGCGCTACAGCGCCGAGAAGAACCGGATCCTGGAGGAGCACCCGTGCCTGACGACCGACGACCTGGACCGGATATTAGAGGTACGGTGCCGCCGGTGCCGCGTGACGGTGGTTCACCTGCGAGACGCGCGTAAAGAGCGCGTGAAACTTTCGCCAAACTTTGTGAAAACTCACGAGAGGACTCGGGGGTTGTTGGTCTGCGCGCGCGCGCGCACACACACACACACACACGGAGGCTCTCTCTCTCTCTCTCTCTCTCTCTCACACACACACACACTCTGTCTCTCTCTCACACACACGTAGCAGTGTCTTATGCTTGCAGTCCTCGTGTCCGTGTGTGTGTGTGTGTGTGTGTGTGACTCTTTTATTGCGCCGTGTGTGTGTGTGTGTGTGTGTGTGTGTGTGTGTGTGTGTGTGTGTGTGTGTGTGTGTGTGTCGTGTCGTCGGATTGTGTGTCGGCGGCACACGTGGAGGTTCGGGCTCGGTGTAAAAGCTGCAGGTCCCGTTCGGAACCGGAGTTCTGGAGCGGCAGTTGATCGCTGCTGCCGACGCTCCTGTGCTGCTACAGGTGCTGGCCCTCCCCCCCTACACACACACTCACACACACACACACACACACACACCAAATGACGTCATTTTATCCAGACTATATGAATAATGTGCATTGAAATGATTTTCCCCTCATCTCTGTTTGCACTTTCTTTCTGACCATGAAACATGTCTCAACCTGTTCCCCTGTTTGGCCCCACAGTAGTATTGGGGGGGTTTATTACACCCCCACACACACACACACACACACACACACACACACACACACACAGCCCCCGTCCTCCCCCCCTCCTTTTTTTTCCTCCCATCTGCTTTTTTCTTCTGTCTCCTTTTTGTGTCGGGAAAGGATCCGCCCCCCCAACCCCCAACCCCCAACCCCGCTTTCACTCATGCTAACAGCCCCCCCCCCCCAACATGAGGTCAAATCTATGCACCCCCCAGTGTTCGTCCCTCTGTTGTGGTTCAGACACTTGCTGCTCCGGATCAGAACCGCAGGTTTTCCACAGTGGAAACTCAGGGAAAAGTTACAAGAATTAAAAAAAAAAAAAAAAAACAGTAAAAAACAAAGTTTAAAAAGTTTTAAAAAGTTTAAATAAAGTTAAAAACCAGTTAAAGGAGTCGGGGCGGCCCCAGTTAACGTCGCTGCTTTATTAACCGGCAGCTTTACTATTAACTACAGGAGCCTTGAAGTGGTCACAGTGCGTTTTATGGCCTATCAGCTCTGGCTCTTCACAGGCTGTTATAAAAGCTGTGTGTGTGTGTGTGTGTGTGTGTGTGTGTGTGTGTGTGTGTGTGTGTGTGTGTGTGTTTGCTACCCTTGAATGCACGTACTGTATATCTGTGAAGGTTGTAAAGTCGTGTCGAGGCGAGCGGCCTCGCCGCCGCCGTGTTCCTAATAATCCGCTCACACCTCGGGATCCGGGTCAGCGCTCGTGTGTCCCACTTTCCTGCCGAAATTTTTTATCGCGTGTGAAAATTCGACTTCGCCTGTTTTTGTAAACAGTGTCGGGGTCAAAGGTCGCCGCTTTATTTATTTATTTATTTATCTATTTTTTTTCCTCCTCCCCTCCCCGGCCGATCGGATTTTGCTTGACGTCCCGTCACACACACACACACACGACCGAGGGGTCACGTTTCGCACGGGCCGAACGGGAGGCGCGCAAACCTTGTGCGCCGCCGCCGCCGCCGTCACATGCTTCAAGTGAAACGTGGCCTCCGGTCAAACCCGCGAATGAAGCGGCGCTCTGTTGTGGAGGCGGTAGCTGACGTGGTCATGTGCCCAGGGTCCCTGTGCGCGCGGGACGCCAGTTTGAAAAAGCCGAGTCTTTCTTCCTCATTTGGAAAAGTGTAAAAAAAAAAAAAGATGGAAGGTGGATGTCATGAGTTTAGGTTTAAGCCAGACAGAAATGTCTTTTATTGCCTCCTAATTAGATTTTACCGCCGAACGCGATGGCGGCCTGAACCGCGATTCGCCAGTTTTCGCAGCTGGATTAAAGGAAATTTAGGGATTAATAAAAAAAAATCCACGTGCACCTGGAGTCGAGCCCCTTCGTCTGACGAGGCTGAATGAATCACAGCGGCGTACAGAGGCCTCGCCATTGATCACACACACACACACACACACACACACCCTCCTCGTATCAGAAATCCATGACATGGACGAGCTGCCGTGACATCATTGTTTGTGAGTCCGTCGATCTCCGGAGTGGAAAAATCCCTCGTCTCTGCCGATAACAGCTGCAGCTCGTCGTCATGGCGAAACGTGGCGGCGGCGGCGGCGAAGGAATCCCGTCCTCCAGCCGGGGGCGCCGATTCTGGGTCGCTCGCGGCTTTTGTGTTGCGGACGTGTGTTTTTTTTTTTGTTTTTTGTTTTACGGCAGCGTGTTGCTGCTCGTTTCTTGCCGGGCTCGTCCAATCACGCAAAAACATGCAGCGGAAAAGTTCTGGTCGGGTCCAGGTCCGGGTTCCTCCCTGTGGAATGGGGGCATCGCTGTTCACAGAACCGGGTCGGGGGGAGAAGGGGGCGCCGACGCCGCGGTGTGGCATGTCGCGCCTCGGGCCCCCGGGGACGCCGCCGCCGCCGCCTGAATGTGAGTTTGGGATTATTTCATGCTCCTCGCCTTCTAATCTCCCAGCAGCAGCGGCTGACGAAGCGTCGCAGCTGCGGTTTGACGCCCGCCGGCGCTTCTAACGCTCGCGGGACTCGTGCGCCGCCGGAGGTTCGAGGGTGGCGCTCCTCAAACTTTCGCCGCCGGCGCTCGCGGCGAGGTCAGGTGCACATCTGAACGCACGGATTAAAACATTCGCCGCTTCTGGAGGATTTAAAGCAGCTGCGTTTACACAAACGCTGCTGTGGACCAACCTCGCCGTCGGCGTTCGCCGCCGTGCTCGCGACACAACAAGCATGTGGGCGGAGCCGGAGCCGGGCCCGATGACGGGTTTAGCTGAGGCGTGTGAACGTAAGCGGTCGTTAGCGTGCGTAAGCGGCGCTGAGGCGTTTTCACCCTCTTTTTAACTCCCGCTCGCGGTTTCAACAAAAAAACTCCAGCGTCGCGTCCGTCACAGCGGAAGAACAGTGTTGTTTCAACAGACAAAAGAATGGACACCCCCCCCCCCACCTCCAGCCCCGCCCCCGACCCCCCCGACCCCCCCCCCCACCGGTAATTACACTGCAGAGCTGTCACAGACCTGTTATTATTAAAGAACCAAGCATCTTCCAGTACTTTAGGGCTTATGTGATTTTTGCCAACCGCTGCACATTTTACCCCCAGCTCCTCCAGCACAACTGGAGGCTTCACTGTGTGTGTGTGTGTGTGTGTGTGTGTGTGTGGAGGGAGGGGGGAGGGAGGGGGGGGGGTTATTGTCAACATGGCCGAGTGTTTGTGAATACCCAGGAGGGGCAATTCAGTTGAGTGCTGCGGCTGCTCGAGCAAACATTTGGTTAGAAATGATTTTTCTGGATTTCCACGCTGAGGGGGAAAAAAAAAAAAAAAAAAAAAAAAAGCGTCCGCAGGAGTCGGGACATGCGTCGTCCTCGAGGTGCCGAGGCG
Source organism: Psettodes erumei (assembly GCA_016785225.1). Classification (NCBI taxonomy): domain Eukaryota; kingdom Metazoa; phylum Chordata; class Actinopteri; order Pleuronectiformes; family Psettodidae; genus Psettodes; species Psettodes erumei. The sequence continues at coordinate 392,079 of JAFBJZ010000402.1, read as the reverse complement.
TTTTGTTTTTTAATTTTTTTTAAATAACGTAGCTTTGGATCCGTGGGAAAAAAGGAGAAACCCACCGAACGACCACCTGGAGCTTTTTAACCCGCACATCATCATCATCATCATCATCATCTCATGATGGCGTGTTTACGAAACAGCTGTTTAGGGACGCGGCGCTCGCCTTCCTGTTTCCCTAACAAAGTAAGCGAGCGCCGCTGCAGATACCATCGCCGTATCGCAGGAAGGATGCGGTGGAAGAAATGGAGCTTGAACGCCACAAACTTCCTGTCTTCCGTTTTGCAGCGGCCTAGAAACCGACGTTTTGATCTTTAATTTCTCTTTTTTCTTTTTTCGCCCCCTCAGGTGGTGTCTGATGCCGCGGGACAAGGCGTCACCATAACCGGCACCAAGACCTTCAACAACTGGAACTGGCCGAACGCCGTTATCTTCGCCGCCACCGTTATCACCACTATCGGTAAATGCTTTCGGCGACGTAACGAGCTCCGCCGGGATTTGTTGTTGATCCTCGTTTCCGAACATTAAAAAAAAACAAAAAAAACAAAAAACAAACGTTGAGTGGAAACTCGCAGGAATCGCACTTCCTGGTTTTCCGCTCCTAACATGGTCCTGAACCGACGAGCCGTGTTCGTTTCTTTGAAGGATATGGAAACATCGCCCCCAAGACGTCAGCGGGCCGCGTCTTCTGCATCTTCTACGGGCTGTTCGGCGTCCCGCTGTGCCTCACCTGGATCAGCGAGCTCGGGAAGTTCTTCGGCGGCAGAGCCAAGCACCTGGGCCAGTACCTGACCAAGAAAGGGTTCTCGCTGGTAAGTGGCTTCCGGAGGACGTGGGCCTCGCCGCCTCCCCGTGGCGTCGCCCCGAAACTCACGCTCGTTTTCGGTTCGGTCTCCTTCCAGAGAAAGGCCCAGTTCACCTGCACGGCCATTTTCCTCCTCTGGGGGGTGCTGGTCCACCTGGTGCTTCCGCCCTTTGTGTTTATGTCCCAGGAGGGTTGGACGTACGTCGAAGGCTTGTACTTCTCCTTCGTCACCTTGACCACGATCGGCTTCGGGGACTTGGTAGCAGGTGAGCCGATGAATAAACCCGACGCCCTCGTGACGGCGGCAGCGCAGCGCCCCAACAAATGGCCATTGATGGTTTTGTTTCCCCCGCAGGCGTGGAGCCCAATAAAGAATACCCGGCTCTGTACCGCTACTTCGTGGAAGTGTGGATCTACCTGGGCCTGGCCTGGCTCTCCCTGTTCTTCAACTGGAAGGTGCGGATGGTGATCGAGGCGCACAAGGCGCTGAAGAAACGCCGCAAGCTGCGCAAGTTGTCCCTGGACGAGCTGCGGCACTACAAGGAGTCGCACAAGGCGGCGCTGCGCCCGCCGCCAACCCCCAACGACGTCAACATCTTCAGCTTCCTGTCCAAGAAGCAGGAGGGCTACAACGACCTCATCAAGCAGATCGGCACCAAGAAGAGCGACAGGGCCGGAGCCGGCGGCGCCGCCGGCAAAGCTGCTGCCAAGTCCAAAGACATGGGCCGGTCCCAGAGCTGCAATGACGCCCCCTTGTTCAACACGCACACCATCCTGAGTCTGGACCGGTCCCCGCGCCAGAAGAGGCGCTACAGCTTCAGCGACCGCGTCACCGTCGCCCTGTCCAAGTCCAAGAGCTACCTCCTGGGCTCGGACAACGGGCTGCTGCTGACGGAGGACCAGGTGGAGGGCGAGCTGGAGCTGGACCCGGAGCAGATGTACGAGAACCAGCTGGACAAGGACGTCGACCTGGAGAGCCGGGGAGGCGGCGACTGCGGGTCGGGCGGTCGCAGGATGTGGGACTCCAAAGATTACCATCCGCTGACGTTCCAGAACGCCAACATCACGTTCATCGACGAGGAGAACTTCCTCAGCAACAACCTGGAGGAAGAGGAGGAGGACGAAGAGGACGACGACGACGACTCCAAGGCCAAACTCTCCATCACCACGTGCGACGAAAACATCGAAACCAACTCCAAGGACGAGCCGGGTTCCGAATCGGAGGAGTCGGTGTTCACGAGCGACGGGTCCGAGCACAGCCACTCCTACGAGAAGCTGGTGGAGGAGTACGCCAAGGAGGAGAACACGGACTCCTGACGGGGATCGCTCGGCCCCGACGCAACTCGCCGCTGACGAGATCCACGAATTTTCCGAGTCTCGGAGTCGAGCGCCCTCGCCACCGCGAGAAAACTCACCGCAACGTTTTACCGTCATGTCCAAACCGGGAACTGTTTCCCATGAGCGCAGGTTTCATGAGGACCAGGAGTTTCTCCTCTTATTCACCACATTGGTGTTTTTTTAATAGTATTTATTGAAATGAAGGACGCGGTAGTCGGGTTTATACGTCTCCTACTGCACCGTTCCACCAGACCGTGGACGAAACAAACGCACCCCGCTCCGTCGCCGCGTGTCCTCACGGAACCTGAGCCGAGCGTTTGTCCTCGAAGAGCCGATGACACAAAGAGGTTGTGGGGCCAAACCTCTTTCTTTTCTCTTTTGTTCTTTCGTGAACTCGTGTTTTTGTTTTTTGTTTTTTTTTCTCTTCGACTATGCAACAGAGTCGTAACTGCACTACAGGGACACGCAACTTTTTTTAAAAAAGGAGAATCATTAATTTCATGAGCGCTGAAGCGTTTATGGTGAAATCTGCTGCCAGAGACACGGGGGGTTTTCTCGCCGGTTTGGTCGACACATACTTTGTTGTTTTTTTGGGTTTTTTTGCTGATGACAGCGTGTCCCAGTGTTGGGCTCTGTGGCTTGTGAGCGCGGCGGCGCATAAATGGGGAAACGTCTCGCTGTCCCTCGTCTCTCCGTGTTTGCTGTGTAAATGTTGGCCCGGGGCCCGAGCGGTAGCCGCTCGGGACCGTTTGACGGTCGACGTGCCGCTCGCTCGCTCGCTCGCGACGGCCAAGGTTAACGGCTGCCCCCCCCCTCGTCTTTTGCACATATTAACTTGAACACACACACACACACACACAAAAAAAGCCTCTAACAGTGTTAACGTTGGTTAAAAACGACACGTCTGTGCCTTGGCTCCATGTAAAACCTGATGAATGTGATATCGGGTCCAGTCTTTCACGCCGGGTGTTTTTTTTCGTCCCCACCACCTCCACCACCACCACCTTTTTGGCCGGTTCCCTTAACGCAGCATTGCTACACAACCGCGGTACTTGTCCGGACCGAGCGTATCTCCAGATCATTAACTGGGAACAGGTCGGGCTGGTTGAAACCTTCGTCCTCTCTTCTCTTCGTCTCCTCTGTTGTGTAAAAAAACTCCAGTATAGATGTGATGTAGCTGCCTTTCTTCTTTTTTAATGATTAAATTATTCATGTGTGTCAGAGTTTGTATGTGGATTATGAACAAAACTGTATATTTCATGGAGAATAAACATTTAATAAAAGCCCGGGTTTTTTTTTTCCTGTGATGTCTCAACATCTGGACGCTGCAGCTGTGGGAGTCAAACACATTTCCAAAAAGTTTTTATAACAGTTCAGTGTGTAGACTCGCAGGGAGCGACTGTTGAGCAGCAAGTGCAAATAAAATAAAAAGGACCAAACAAGCAGCAGATGTTTTATCTGCTCTTGATTTTTTTTGCCTCCTTGTTACTGCTGCACAGTCACAGTTGCAGATATTGAATTGGACTCGAAAGTAGGAAAAAAAAACAAAACATCTCGACTCCAAAATATGATGGTCGCCGTGATGGAAACAAAACACCTGCTGGAAACATTCCCGTGAAACCGTGTCTGCAAGTTCACGCGTAAAATTGTGCACCAAAGCCGTTATCGTGAGGACACCTGGCATGGCTTATTACGCACACACACACACACACACACACACACACACGCCAAGGTCAGACAGCACGCCAACACAAAAAGGAGCTGACATACAGACTCACAACAGCGCTGAGGAACAACAATGCGCCTGCGGCCGCCTCGTCAGGTGACGGCTGGAATGCAGGTACGATTTCACGGGTTGCTGACGTTTCCTGATCTGCCAGAAAACACTGGAGATTAGCGTGTGCGCGCAGCAGTCAGCTGTTCTGCACAGGCCAGAAATAAACGCCGCTGTTTACGCAAAAAACACGCGTTCGAGAAAAAGAGGCGGTGGGTCGCCTGCGCGGCGTCATCGCCCGCACCTCGGTGATCCGCGGCGGGTCCACGTTCTGTAAAATGTTCAGAGTCCTGAACCAGACCGAGGCCTCGCTTTCAAAATGTGCTGAGCCCGGCGGAAAGCGCAACTTCTCCTGTTTCGTGCAGGCGTGACCCGAACGCGCCCTCCTTCACGCCGGAGCAGTGACTCAGTTTCCAGAGAAGTCGCCGCTCGGTTTCACACAAAAAAAAACAACAAATTCGATTTTTTGCAGAAAAGCAGCAAAGTTAGGCTGCAGAAATATGTCAGATTAAGCAAATCAAGACTCTCTCCTCCAGCTGCAGCTCCACTTACTTCATAATTTAATAAGAATTTAATTTGGGGAACATTATATTCCTTTTAAAGCTTTAAATAACCATAAAATAACAGCTTGGCAGCCGCAGAAAGTTGGTCAAATAAAAAACACGGCGTGAACTCGCTCGTCCTGCGAGGATTCACAGGAGACGTTGGACAGGAGGGACGCATCACTTCATGAATGTCCTTCTTGTCGTCAAAATAGCTGTGAATTAAAAGGACGCCTCGGGACGCTCGTGTGTGTGTGTGTGTGTGTGTGTGTGTGCGTGATGAGCATCAAAGGGCCGATTGAGAGCCGGAGCTGCAGCGGAGTCCGGCTTGTCGCTGCTCTTCCTGCAGTAACCGCAGGTATGGCGGCGTCACACGGACTCACGTCTCCAGTTTCACGGCACTTGAGCTCGACACGTTTTACCACAACTTCAGCCGGAGCGATTTCGCACAGTCGTGGGGGGGATTTTAAGAGCGAGATCCGCCGGGGATAAGAAGATCAGGAGACGTCTGCCGCTGTCAGATAACAGCGCCTCCTCTCTCCGTTGACTTCTGACCCGCTGATAGGATCTGGAAAAACTTTCAGCCGAACCAAAGTAAATGCTGAAAGCCCCCGAGCCGAGTTTTAGGAGAAACGGCTGCGTGTCGCCGCCGCGCACGCGAGTTCAGAGAACAGATTTTACTGAATATGTCATAAAAGAGTCGACACAGTTAACAGCGTCTGACCTTTGGATTGTTGGAGCAATTCACAAAGTCATATTAAACATCATGAAAATGCACGTAGGTGGAAGAACGTGTTGAAAAAGTGGGTCATGCAGAAAAAGCAAAACTCCTTCACGCTGGAAAGAATCACGGTATTGAACTGCGGGGAAGTTCCCTGCAGACCTTGATTTAGCTTTATGACGTGCGGTTATGAAGAGCAGCTCTGTTTACAGCCTGAGCTTTATATAAAGCCCGAGAGCGCGGCGGCGGCGGCGTGAAAACGCAAACGATTGTCACGACGTCCGGAAAGCGGGTCGGAATATGGACCCTCGGTGCGATGAGCTGCTGAGGTTTGTTGCACAGATATGTTGAATGTTAACTGGTCAGCGTGTGCTGAAGCCTCGTCCCCGCCGCTGGATGTGAGGGACGGTCTTTGATGTTCTTTAAAAACTTGTTGTTTGTGTGTGTGTGTGTGTGTGTGTGTGTGTGTGGATATGAAACACACCCAAGCTTCTAATCTCCCCATTGCATAAGTTTAAGACAGGAATCCTAATGTTGCACTCCCACTGACCTGCAGGCTACTCAGGCTGTGTGTGTGTGTGTGTGTGTGTGTGTGTGTGTGTGTGTGTGTGTGTGCGTGTGTGTGTGTGTGTGTGGTGTGTGTGTGTGTGTGTGTGTGTGTGTGTGTGTGTGTGTGTGTGTGTGTGTGTGTGTGTGTGTGTGTGTGTGTGTGTGTGTGTGTGTGTGTGTGTGTGTGTGTGTGTGTGTGTGCATGACTGTTATTCATGCGAACGCTCAGATTATGCAAGGAGTCCCGAAAGCAGCCAGCAATGCCGGCCTCCCTCTTCTCACACCACACTACTTCCTCCAAAGTTTGTGTTTCCCACATGTCGAGTGTGTACTCATTAAGAGATTGCGGCCGGGCAGCGTTCAAGACTGCTCGACAAACACACACCGTTACGCAAACAAGCGCTTTAAATATTGGTCATCGCTGTGAGGAAATTTAATCAGAAATGTTTCACGGGGTGAAACTGCTCGGTCACAGGTGCTGCGTTCAAATATAGCAAAAGATATAATTCTTCTTAATCCTGACAAGGTGATCTGAGACAGATTATAATAACAGATAACACTGCACATTATACTCCCGTGTTAATCTCAGCGGCGTCCTCTGACAATCTCGTAAGTGGTCAAGGTCTTGAAACGGTGACTGAATAAATCGCTGCCATTTCTCTTTTGCAAACCAACAACAGGTCCGTCCTGGGACAGAGCCGTGCCAGCTCACTTCCTCGTCAACAGAGGAAGAGGGGGAACCAGATGGAGATTTGTTTCTGCGGGCCCGTAAAGCGGCCGACGCTACAACAACAGCTCGACAGGCGATGGCCCAGGATGGGGAAATGTGACTGAGACGGGCCCGAGGGCCGCTCTGACACCCAATTGTTTCCTGACTTTCTGAGTCTGGACTTCCTCACCGGAAACTTTTGGGAGCTCCCCCCCTTCTCTCCCCCCCCGCACCTCTTCGAAGGTGGGTTTGTATTTGCGTGCACGTGCTGTACTGTAAGTTTGTGTGCGTGCATCTGGGATTGTTAAGCGAAGACGCAGGAAGTGCGCTGGCAGAGTGCCGTTGCTTTTTAAAGAGCGCGTAGGAAAGGATGGGACGCCGAGCGAGCGGGAGCGGAGCGAACAATGCCGCTAACAGCTGGCCGTGTTGACCGTGGGCTTTACAGTTTTGTTCACAGAGGAAAGAAAGTTGTAACCCTGACCTTTGACCTCGCAGCACTCCGCCTATACGATACCTTCGGTGGCGTGAAAAGATAATCCAGGAAACACTGGGTACTTTGAAAGAACTGTTGTTTTGGCCCGGGGAACTTCTTTATTTCACTGTAAATACCACGAGACTCCCAACGCGACAGTGACCAAACTGCAGGGCAAATACCACGAAATAATATACAGCATACAGTAAATGACTGGAGTTCCTGGAGAGGAAGATATGTAAGCTCATTATGTAACCCTCTTCACAAGTTGACATGTAAGATGCGTCGGCCTAGATAAGAGTATTTATGTAAGAAAAGCGTGAAATCACCCCCTCAACGTAGTTTCATAACCTACACGCACGTGATGAGCTCATACGGTTTATTGTCAACACCATTTCTATGTATCAGTACATAATAATAATGCCAGGAAACTCATGTGAATGTTTGCATACGTGAATGATGTTCTGGTGGGACTACAAACAAATAAGGGTGGTGGAAAATATCGTACATGTTGAACTGGGCGGAAGAGGAGGAGACGAGAACCAGGAGTCCATCTTTAAAACGCCCCTCTGCCGCCCTCTAGCGAAAACAAACAGACAATACGCTTTTAGCAAACACGGATAAATATTATTTTTATTTTATTATTTTTTTTAGGTTTGGACATTTTAAACCGTCCATATTATTATGTCATAGCATTTTATTTATATATATTTATTTTTTTAAAATTTATTATTATTATTTTTTTAATTAAGCAACAATCCCTTGCGCTTCTCGCTCAGCTTTTATTTTGGAAGCGTCGACCCCGCTTTAACCCGGAAGTACACAAGTGTTATTATGCTAGCGATGTGTCGTCAGCACGTCAGGGTTCGGGTGGAAAGTGCGCATACTGGGAGAGAAATATGAGAGCCAGGCTCGTGTTGTTGTTCATTTAGGGGACAGTGCGAGACGAGGGAGCGATTTTGTCTTCGTGGACGAGCTGTCACCAAGTCAGCGCAGCAGTTAGCGGCAAGTTAGCGGCTAGCCTCCGTTAGCCACCGTTAGCCACTGTTAGCCAAGCGGGCTAACTGGCGGATTCTTTCTCGGGCGCTGCCGACGTCACGGGAGAGCGATGTCCTGCAGCTTGTTGGAGTTCTGTCGGCTCCAGGAGCTCCGAACGGTTCGGGACTTCTTGTTCCAGAACCGGGGAGCCGAACCGGCGGCTGCGGCGGCGGAGAAGAAGAACGAAGAAGGTACCGAGCCGAGAAAAGGCGAAGGATGCCGCCGCGTAACCGCTAGCTTAAAAGTCTCGACAGAGCAGTTAGCCTAGTTAAACTTAATGTAAACTAAAGAAGCGTTAGCCTAAGCACCGTGTATGTCGCTATATAACGTTTTAGCAGGGGTGGCTAATGTTAGCAAGAACTGGTGGAGTTGAGTTGAAAGGTTGTAGTGGGGAAGTAAAGTAAAATCTCAAAGTAAATATATATCTTTTTATTAAATGCTTCCGACGTCATAACATAATATTCAGTATAATGTGGCGTCAGCTCTGCAGCAGCAGCAGCAGGAGGAATCTGCCTGTTTTTTCTTTCTTTCTTTTTTTTGTTTTTTTAAACCATGTGTCATCACAACATAGAGGCACCTGAACGCACCGCTGCAGGGTGGCTCAGCTGAAGAGGGAGGACACACACACACACACACACACACACAGAGGAATTACTAATGTCCACAGCGGCAGCATTCGGTCCTGGATGTTTGTCCTCCACAGATAATCAGCTGTCCTGGGACACGTCTGACTGGGAGCTGGCATGGGACGACAACAAACAGGAGGAGACGGCTTCTGCCACAACGGTCTCTCTGGTTTTTTCATTTCTTATTTCACACAATAAGTGTTTCCGGACACGTTCCCCGTCCCGCTGACCGTCCTCTCGTTGCTCCGCAGGTGGAGGAAGACACGGCGGGGCAGAGCGAACCCTGGCTGCAGGACTGCATCGTGTCCCTGTCGCCCTGCTCCGACCTGCTGGTGGTGGCCCGCGAACACAAGGCGGTCTTTCTCTCGGGTCGGATATTCAAACACACACACACACACACACACACACACACACACAGTCGAGCACACAGTGGCGCTCTATCATGATGCTTATGGATTCCTTGCAGCTAAGTGGCGGACAGACGACAGCGGCAAAGAGGAGATGACTCTGGCCGTGACCTGGACCGGGACGCTCAGCACGGAGGAAGGGTGAGAAACGGTCCCATCGGTGCAGGATGGGCGTGTTTGACGGTGCGTGAGTTTTGAGAAGTGTGTGTGTGTGTGTTGTCGTCTCTCTGCAGGGAGTGTGTGAGCAGCTCCGTCTGCGTCCCCCTGGCGAGCCAGAAGAGGTGAGCGTCGCCGTCGTGGCTGACATGAGAGGCGTGAACGTGTGTGACTGCGGCTCGTTTGACTGGTGTGTGTGTGTGTGTGTGTGTGTGTGTGTGTGTGTGTGTGTGTGTGTGTGTGTGTGTGTGTGTGTGTGTGTGTGTGTGTGTGTGTGTGTGTGTGTGTGTGTGTGTGGGGGGACCCGCAGGAGCTCCACGGGGCGACCCGACTGGACGTGCGTCGTCGTGGGCTTCACCTCCGGCCACGTCCGCTTCTACACAGAGGTACCGCCTCCGTCTCCACCCGGCTCTCTCCTGATTGGTCCTCGTAGCCTGACCCGGTCGGTCGGGGGAGGAGCCATGAAACGGTCCACGTTGTCACATGTCAAACGGGTTGTGTCCCCTCAGAGCGGGGTTCTGCTCCTGGCCCAGCTGCTGCACGAGGACCCGGTGCTGAGGCTCAAGTGTCGCACGTACGAGATCCCTCGTCATCCCGGAGTGACGGAGCAGGTGACGTTCGCGCAGCGACGCCTTGTGTTCTTTAATAAATGTGCGTTTGTTGATTTTATTTATTTATTTATTTTTGTTTTAATTCTTCCGCAGCACGAGGAGCTGAGCATCCTGTATCCCGCTGCTCTGGTCACCATCGACGGCTTCAGCCTCTTTCAGTCTCTGCGTGCCTGCAGGAACCAGGTGGCAAGAGGTAGTGTGTGTGTGTGTGTGTGTGTGTGTGTGTGTGTTACAGGATCACAGTTCCGGGTTCTAGTTTTGTGTTACAGTGTGTTAACGGACGATCCGTTTTCTCTTGCTGGCTCTGTGGATAGTGTTTGCCACAGGACATTCAGGTACTGAGGAGACTTCCTCACAGTGTAACGCACACACACACACACATGCATACACACACACACACACACACACACACACACACACACACACACACACACGCATGCACACAAACACACACACACGTGCAGCCTGCAGAAGATTAGTAGCTCAGCTTCAGCAGGGATCTATGAGCCTGTAGTCGTACTCTAGGTGTGTGTGTGTGTGTGTGTGTGTGTGTCACTGGTCCTGGTTCTCTGTCCGCTCCAGCTGCAGCGGCGGGTAGTGATGTCATCCAGCCGCCCCCCCTGGCCTATAAGAAGTGGGGTCTGCAGGACATGGACACCGTGGTGGACCACAGCAGCGTCGGTGAGAGAAGGGCACAACTTTTATTCACGTTAATTCTTCAGACTCTCGAAAAAGTAAAAGCGTTTTATGTTTTATTGTCCCACGTCTTCGTGCCCCCCCCTTGCCAGGTGTCATGACGCTGTCTGTGTTCGACCAGATGAAGAATGCCTCCATCCTGGGGGGGTTCAACGCCTCGGTCAAGGGCAGCCCCCCTGCCATGAGCCAGTACGTCGCCGTGGGAGGAGGGCCCTACACGGGATTTTACTATGCCATAGAGGTGTGTGTGTGTGTGTGTGTGTGTGTGTGTGTGTGTGTGTGTGTGTGTGGAGTGAGTGAGTGTGTGTGTGTGTGTGTGTGTGTGTGCGCTTCACGCTGACGTTTGGAGACAGTGTGTGACTTTGTTGCTCTGTTCGTAGGGAAGCTCGCAGCCCCTCCTCTCTCACGTGGCTTTGGCCGTGGCGAGTAAACTCACCTCCGCGCTCTTCAGCGCCGCCAGGTATGTCTCCCCCCCCTCCTCCACCTCCTCCACCTCCTCCTCCTCCCCCTCCTCCTCCTCCAGGAGGTGGTTTGTGTTGACGTTGTGCGTCCTCCTCTCAGCGGGTGGCTCGGCTGGAACAAGAACAAGAACGAAGAGGAGGCTGCGCAGAAGCAGAAGCCCAAGGTGGAGCCCGCCACGCCGCTAGTGATCAGGTACCGGTACCGACCCGTGTCTCCACGCTGGCCTCGCGGTCCCGCGTTGGTTCTGACGTCCTGACCCCCCCCTCCAGATTTGGACTCCCGGACTCTCGTCGCCATGGGGAGTCCATCTGCCTGTCCCCGTGCAACACGCTGGCCGGCGTGACGGACGACTTCGGCCGCGTCACGCTGCTGGACCTGTCCAAAGGCACCGCCGTCCGCATGTGGAAAGGTGAGGGCGGAGAAACGGGCGGCGCTGGGGTTCCGTGGGGCGGATGCAAATCTCTCACCGGCGCTGTTCCTCCCCCCCCCCGTCCTCCACCAGGGTACCGCGACGCGCAGCTCGGCTGGCTGCAGGTCCCGGAGGAGCGCGGCGACCGCGAGTTCTCCCCCTCCGCCTCCCTGCCCAGGCGGCACGCCCTCTTCCTGGTCATCTACGCCCCCCGCAGGGGGATCCTGGAGGTGTGGGCCATGCGGCACGGGCCTCGGGTGGGGGCCTTCACCGTGGGGAAACACTGCAGGTGCGCGCGGCTAACGTTTCGGGTCGTTTGGTGCCGGCCGGGAGCGTCGCTAACGTGTGTGTGTGTGTGTGTGTGTGTGTGTGTGTGTGTCCTCCCCCAGGCTGCTGTACGCCGGCTACCGCCTGATGGGGGTGAACAGCGTGACCAGTCAGGGCTGGCAGCTCCACACCCAGCAGGTGTGTCTGCTGGACCCCGTCACGGGCGCGCTGAGGACGGTCAACATCCCCTTCCACCTGGCGCTCAGGTGAGCGCGCGTCGTGCCCGGCTTCACCCGCGAGGCTACGTTAGCTTAGCGTGAAGGGGGACGGGGGAGCGCTCGTTTTTTTTATTCTCTGTGTGCGTTTCAGCGACAAGAAGAGCGAGCGAGCCAAAGACATGCACCTGCTGAAGAGGCTGACGGCCGTCCTGAGGAGCCGAGACCTGGAGCCAGGTGAGACGCCGCACCTGTGTCCCCACGAGGAGGAGGAGGAGG
>JAFBJZ010000402.1:300000-375000 GCA_016785225.1 Psettodes erumei | reverse complement strand
TGCAGAATAAAGAGGTTTCTGAAAAGCTCAGCGGCGTCTCATCCCGTATTTACAGTATTGATCCGACCTTAACTGGAAAAAAAACAAACAACAACAACAACAGACGAGCTGCGGCGTCGGCTCAGGACGCCCGCGAGACGACGGCCTGGCAGCGCGGGCAGAGACAGTCCGCCGACTCGGCGGTGAAGCGGCGGCAGCGCGGGCAGCGGGCGGCGGAGGTGGGCACGGCGGCGACGCTGTAGGCGCTGTCCTCGCGGATTACGCCACCTGACGGGGGAAAGACGAGTCACGTGATCGTGTCACTGAGCTACGCCGCTGCTCATCATCATCATCGGCCGCCCTCACCCTCCAGGTTGATGAGGAAGGTGCCGTGGTTCACCAGGGCGTCGGGGGGCAGGTCCCGCGGCAGCTCGCCGCTCAGGTGGACCCGCGCCGCCATCATCAGCTCGGCCAGCTGCGAGGAGGTGGAGGTGGGCTCCTCCTGCAGCGACTGGAGGGCGGAGACAGGGGGAGCGTCACCATACTGCGGCGGTTACCACGGCTACTCACGCTCCCGCCGGACGAGGCGGCGCGACTCGCCTCCATCAGCTCGAACAGCAGGCCGGGTTCGATGGCGACGGTGAGGTCGTACTCGGCGGCGTTCTTTCCCGGGATGGAGGACAGGAAGGAGTCGCGGATGGCGCACGCCCCCTCTACCGCCTCCTCCAGGCCGGGCCGCCGCCACACGGAGCTGCTCTTCACCCAGCCGCTCCTGAACAACGTCTCAGCTTCTGCGGTTTCCAAAACAAAAACAAACACACAGCGGCGTGAGCGGTTCCGTCACACGGGGGCGGAGCGGTCGGACCGGCGCAGGAACACGTACTGTCGTGTCCCGGCGCGTGCAGGTACGCCTCTTCGGCGAGGTGCGGCAGGATGGGGGCTATGGACCTGGTGACTCCGTCCAGAACCTCCTCCAGGACGGTCTGACAGGATCTTCGGCCCGGCGAGTCCTCCGGGTCGCAGTACAACCTGGTTCAGAGAGGATGCGTGAGGTTGGCGGGCGTGGCGGCGGCGGCGTGGACGGAGCGGAGCGCGGCGGCGTGGCGTGCTTACCTGTCCTTGATGATGCTGAAGTAGAAGTTGGACAGGTCTCTGGTGATGAAGGCCTGAAGGACCCGGATGACCCGGCCCGCATCAAACTCACTGTAGGCGTCTGTGACCTGCACACACACACACACACACACTTGAGTCGTCAGCTCAGAAGGCCACGCCCTGCCGCCACACACACACACACACACACACACACCTTGATGCTGTACTCGCGCAGCAGGTGCAGCATGTACTGGTCCACGTAGTGCATCTGTTTGGAGTCCACGGCCTGAGTGAGCGGGTCGAAGCCGTGCAGGTTTCCCAGGAGGAACCTCAGCGTGTTTCTTAGCTGGAGGGGGGGAGGGGGGGGGTGATGAAGCAACAACAACAACAACAACAACAACAACAAAAACCCTCCCGCCGGCGCCGGCACCTTGCTGATGCTGTCCCTGGCCGAGTTGAGCGCGTTGGGCCCGATCTGGACCTCGGAGAAGATGTTGGACTCCGCCACCCACCAGCGCAGCACGTCCGCCCCGTACGCCGGCGTGCTCGGGTCCTGAGAAAGACCAGAGACTTCCTGTAGCGCCCGGAAAACCGCCGCAGCCCCCCCCCCCCGAAACGCCCGTGACCTCACCTTCCCTCCGTTGATGACGGCGTCGGGATCCACCACGTTCCCCATGGACTTGGACATCTTCTCCCCCCGCTCGCCGACAGCGAAGCCGTGGACCAGCAGCGACCTGCGGGCGCGACAAACGTCAAGGAACGCGTCGGGACCGAGCGGGCGGATCCACCGGGGGAGGGGGCGGGACGGCGCTCACTTGTACGGAGCCTTGTTCCTCACGGCGACGCTGGTGAGCAGCGACGACTGGAACCAGCCGCCGATCTGGTCCTTCCCCTCCACGTACGCGTCCGCACGGGAGTCGGACTCTGAGGGCGGGCGACGCCAAAACAAACAAACAAACAAAAACAGTTTTACACACAAAACAGAAGTGACAGGTGACGTGTGTGCAGGAGAGAGAAAGAGAGAGAGAGCGAGCCGGGGTTAGTCTGAGCTGAGGACGGTTAGAGGAGGACTGTCCGTCTCCGAGGAGACGAGGAGGAGAGGAGTTCTCCCAAACGGACGCTCTGAGTCCCGCATGCAGAGGAGGAAGAGGAGGAAGAGGAGGAGGAGAGGAGGAGGAGGAGGACTTCCTCTCCCTCTCCTGTTCTTAAAGAGCTCTGGGTTTGGAACGGGCCACACGAGCGGGGCGGTTACGCCGCGTCCCGTGAAAAAGCGAGGGCGGAGGACGAACGCGGTGAGAGCGGCGCTCACGCGACCTGCGACCAGCGGTTTGCGCAGCGGCGCCGGGAGCCAGCTGAGCCGGGACTCGGGCTCCTCGGCGTCTCCCTCCGTCTCCTCTGCGAAAGGGGAAAACACAACGGACACCGTGTCTGCTTCGGCATCGCCAGCACGCGACCCCGACGGGAGCGGCGGCGCCGCCGTCCTCTGACCGCCGCTCGGCCTATCGGCGGGACGGGTCGGTGGACGCGTACCTTCCAGCACGGCGGCCCACGACGACCCGCTGTCGAACCAGATGTCCAGCACGTCCTCTCCGCGGACGTAGTCGGTCGCCAGACCTGCTTTGCTCTGACACACACACACACACACACACACACACACAGGGGTGAACAGGAAGTGATGGCTTCACTGTGAACACACACACACACACACACACTCACCTTCTTGAGGACGTCCGGCGGCAGCAGCGTCTCCAGGGGAAGCTCCCACCAGCAGTCGCTGCCCTTCTCTCTGAACAGCTTGGCCACGTGGGACACCGTGTGTCTGCGGAGACACGGACAACGTTTGTGCGTTTGCGTCCCTGAAGCGAGCGCGGCGTCGCGTGGCGTCGTGTTGCTCGACGCTTTACTTGTTGACGAGCGCGTCTCCCGTGTCCCTGCGGTAGAAGACGGGATTGGGGCGCCCCAGCTGCGCTGCCTGGAGATGCACCAGTACGAGCGTCGGTCCAGCATGGACAGCAGGCCGCCCCGCGCCGACTCCGGCAGGACGCGCACCTTCTGCAGCGCCTCCTGCACACACACACACACACACACACACACACACACACACACACACACACACACACACACAAGGTGAGTCGCCTCCTGGACACGCGACCCGCGACCGGGGACGCCCGTGGCGGACAGGAAGTGACCTTGGCCTTGTCCTTGAGCGACGCCGTGTTGATGAACCACTGCTTGCTGGGCCGGATGACGACGGGCCGCTTCGTCCTCCAGTCGTACGGGTAGCTGTGGACGCAGCGCTCCTCCTTCACCAGGGCGCCGCGCTCCTTCAGCATGGAGATCACTGCCACACGGGCAGGGGGGGCGGGGTCACGAAAGAGGAGAAGCCGACGCCCACACGTGTGTGTGTGTGTGTGTGTGTGTGTGTGTCTGTACCTTTGTCGGTGCCTTCTGTCATCACACACAGGTTCTGGAGCTCGGGCCCGGCCTCCTCCGTGAACCGGCCGTCCTCGTCCACCAGACACTCCTGAGGCAGGAGCAACACACACACACACACACACACACACACACACACACACACACACACACACACACACACACGTGAGGAGCCAGAACCAGAAAAAAACCCAGCGGTCCCATAAACGTGTGTTTAAAGTCGCACCACAGACAGTTTGAACTGCGACGCCACGCCGTAATCCTCCATGCCGTGAGCCGGCGCCGTGTGCACCAATCCCGTCCCTTTGGCCATGGTCACGTGATTGGCCGGCAGCAGCGGCACTTCCTTGTCGGGGACGGTGGGGTGTCTGCAGATCCCGCCCTCGAGCTGGGAGCCTGTAGGGGGGGAGAAGAAGAGACGGGCGTGACTGACGGGAAACGCCCCGGCGGCGGCGGCGTGAAGCGGAGCGTTACCCGCGAAGGCGGCGACGCTCTCCAGCTCGGTGCCGAGCAGCGCCGGCAGGCCCGGCGTGCGCTCGGTCGCCACCAGCAGCAGCTGAGAGTCGTCCGCCCTCCTCACCACCGAGTACCTGCGGGCAGGAAGAGGAGCAGATCACACGGGTCGCTCCGCCGCGGCGGTTCCGGTTTCAGGTAAACCCGTCGGTACCGGGGCGGGGACGGGTCCGACGGGGCCCGGACCCGGTGCCGGTGCTTACTCTGCGTTGGGCATGTAGCACACGGCCTGGTTGGCAGGGAGGGTCCAGGGCTGGGTGGTCCAGACCAGCACGGAGACGCCTCCCAGACCTGCTGGACACACACACACACCAAGTCAGAAACACCAGCCTTCAGAAACAGCTGTGTGTGTGTGTGTGTGTGTGTGTGTGTGTGTGTGTGAGTGTGTGACCTGTAACTGAAGCCATCTCGGGGGGCAGCGTGATCAGGGGGAACGTGGCGTACACGGCTCTGCTCACGTGTTCCGGGTTGTACTCCAACTCTGCCTCCGCCAGAGCCGTCCTGCGGAGACACGGAGACACGGAGACATGGAGACGCCAGAGACGCGAGGGACACGAGAGGTTCGCACACGTCGGCGAAGACGGGAAGATGTCCCCGCACCTGGACGAGGGAGACCAGTAGATGGGTTTGTAGTCCTGGTAGATCAGCCCCTGGAGGAAAAAAAAAAGAAAAACTGTCGAGGGACGTCGAGGGGACGGACGTCCCCGCGTCGCAAATTATTTAGACGCGAGACACGTTAATGAGGGACGGTCCACCTTGCTGTGCATCTCCTGGAACACCTTCAGCTGCGCGGCCTCGTAGGTCCCATCGAAAGTGTGGTAGCACTGGTCCCAGTCGGCCATCACCCCCCAGCGCTGGAACGCGGCCTTCTGACGAGCGATGGCGCCCTCCGCGAACTCCCGCGCTGGAGGGGGACGGAGAGAGGAAGCGTTAGAGCGGCCGAGGAGTCGCGTCCCATCCCGTCCCGCGTCCCGACGCCTCCGCCTCCTCCCGACCTTTGCGTCTGATCTGCAGCGCCGTCAGCTCGCTGGCCTCCAGCTCCCCCAGAGCCTTCAGCTCGATGGGCAGGCCGTGGCAATCCCAGCCGGGGACGTAGTGGACCTGCCGCCCCCTCAGCATCTCGAAGCGGTTCCGGATGTCCTTCAGGATCTGGGTCGGCGATCCAAGAGGGGGAGCGGTTACTTTGGGCAGAGACGGTTCGTCATGCAGCAGATGCTGTAAATAACACACCTTGTTGAGCGCGTGTCCTACGTGAGGGTCTCCGTTGGCGTACGGGGGTCCGTCGTGGAGACAGAACTCCTTCTTGGCCTTCCTCTGTCTCTGCCAGGAGTACAGCTCTGCAAAGCCACACTCCTACAACACAGGTAGAAAAAACAGAGCATCATAACTAAGGTCACCAGGTCACGCCGGTCTGTTCTCATTAAAATGGGGGCTGGGGGGTGAATAATAACCTCTCGTTATGTGTGAATAATGCCGAATTAATTACTTAATCATGGAGAAATGTACAGGATATTAGCTGATGAGCTGCAGCTGCTAACGAGCTGTCAACAACAAGATAAAAGTAAAGTTGATGGTTTTTCGAACGGAGTCTGTCGTCGAACCTTCTGTATCTCCAGCTCTCGGTCCAGAAGCTTCTGTCCGCTCATTCTCATCGGGAACTCGGTCCGGGGAAGGAGCACCGTGTCCCGGTACAGTGCCTCAGCGGGACCCGTGTCCGAGGGCCGGGCTGTGCTGCCTTCCCCCGAGGTGACACCGCGACGGCGGCCGGAGCCGAGGGAGACCGCGCGGCGGGGGAGGCCCCCCGCGCGGGGTGACCCCCGGCCCCATCCCGCCAGCGCGCGGCTCACCGCCGAAACCCGGCACAGCAGCATGGAGGGCGGGCAGGGTGCGGGTGGCGCTGCGGCCCCGCGAACCGTGAGGCAAAAACCGCAGGCGAGGAAATAAAGCGAGAGTTCGCTGCGGCGGTGCGCGGGTGTACCGTCGCCGCGTTCCGCCCTTCTCCGACTTCCGTGTTTCTCTCCGGAGGAAACAACGGGGCGGACAGCTACGGAAACCCGCAGCGGCCACAAGTGACGCGGGAAGTCGCGTTTAACGATCGAGTCGCGTTTACGGTCACTGGAGGGCGCAGTTTAAATATAATATATATATTATTATATTTTATAAATTATATATTGAATATTTAACATCATTCATGTGATTTGTAATTAGAGTCACGCTCCAAAATATTTATTAATAATAATTTAAAACCCGAATGCAGCAGGACGTCAGTGACAGCAGGTGGTCCTGAGTGCCTGGTGACGTCACGGGCTGGTATAAAAGGCTTCACCGCAGGTTCGGTTCAGTCAGTCTCCAGGCAGCAGAGCACCGGTCCAGTCTCCATCCACCCCCCGTCTCTCTCTCCGCCAAGATGAATAAGATGTTTATGGTTTCCCTCGGAGTTCTCCTGCTGGTTCTGCTCGTCTCCTCAGCGGTCAGTTTGTACTTTTTTATTTTTAATTTTAAAGCCTTTACTAATCTTAAGTTGTGGAAGTTAAACCTCATGTGTTCCTTTTTTTTTTTTTAAACAAAAAACGGGACCGAACTTTAGTTCTTACCTGAAGGACGCAGGTGGTTTCCGTGTCCAGTTAGACGCGTCTGTGTTAAATCACGTCTGATTCATTGTCAGGAATGTTTCTGCACGTTGCCAGCTGATTTTTAATCAAAAACAAAAATACTTTTAAAACGCTTCAGTTTTCTGTATCGAGCAATAACCAAGAGTTTAAATGTGGGAAGAACTTTGGGCCCGTCAGGTCTCAGCCTGGTTACCTGTTCGGATGCAGTTCAAAGATGGTAAACTTTTTGTTTTTACGCTTGGTTGATTTATTAATTACTCATCCTGCTGCTGAGTAGCATCTTGTCTGCCGGGTGGGGGATTTACGCACAGATGGAGTAACCCCAGCCTACCCCGGTCCACCCCCGTTTTCTCGGTGCGCGTCTCTGTGCGTAAACCTGACTCTGTGATTCTTGTGCCGCGCAGGACCCGAACGTGAACGCGACGTCGGGAGCGACCAACGGCACCGCGGCTCCGACCAACCCCGCGGTGAACCAGGGGACCGGGGACAAGAACGGCTGCGGGCGGAGCGACGGCGCCGCCGCCGCGCTGCTGCTGCTGCTGCCGCTGGCGCTGACCGTCTCTCTCCTGCGCGGCTGGAGCCAGTGACCGGACTGATGTACTGGCGTAACTCGGTAGTTCTTTAAAGAAAAAAAAAAATCACTTCCATCAAACGTGTCTTGGATTTCAAGATGTTTTTTTTTTTTTTTCCGTTCTGGGAGTTTTGGAAAGGAGCGCGCACCGACCCGGGGACGCGCGCGTCCTGCTGGTGAAAACCTGCCCGGTCTCCTGGCTGAGGCCGACTCCTCTTGTTGGGGGGTAATACTTCTGACGAGTAACTCCACCTGCTCTAAAAGATTAAAAAAAAAAAAAAGCCTGGAAAGTGATTTTGTAAAGTTTATAAGTTTTTTGTAATGCAAGTTCTGGAAAGATGTGACGAATGTGTGTAAACGTGATTTGCGCTTTTTAGATCTTGGGTTTTGTAAGTTCAATAAAGCTTTAAATTGTAAAGTGACTTTTCTTCTTCTAAGGGAAATGGGTGTGAAACTTCCTCACTCATTGATGCACCTGTGATATTTTTTTTTTTTTTTTTTTTTTAAACGCCAACACAACTCATCGTTTGCATTAGTCTGGGCTGTGAGTCAGCTCTCCCCCTCCATGTTTGTTTGGCATGGCTGCTTTTTTTAAACAGTTTTGTTTGGTTACAAAACGAAGGTGCGTTTAAGGTCGCCACCAAAAGGGCTTCTCTCCCTCTCTCTGGAATTCACCTGCCCCCTCCCCCGAAACCCACCCTGATCTCTGTGGGAACCACAGCCTACACTGACCTGACAAAGGCCCCAATTGTTCATCTTATCTCCTTCCAGAAGAAGGTGGGCTGGGATCGTGACCTTTCTGCCCTGTCATCCCCTCACCCGTCCCTCCATCTTTAACCTCAAGCGTCTTCCTGTTTGTCAGACCGGCCACGTTCCTGTTGGCGGAGGCGTGACGGTGTAAAAACCACCGTACAGTGGTCGCTGGATCCAAGAGGAGCTCTGCTTCAGTTGGCCACCAGAGTGTGACCACTTAAAGCCTCCACCTGAAACCTAAGGAGACACCTGGGTGGAGGGAGGTCAGGTGAGGGACACTCCACAGCTGAGAGGTGCAGCCGCTCCACCTGCTCCACCTGCTCCTCTCCGAGCAGGAATCAGTCTCAAACGCCTAAAAACAAAGATGCTGCAGCCGAGTCGAGAAACAGGCCGGCGTTCGCTCATCGATAAACAGACTTTTATTTCCTGGATACGCATCACATCCCCCTCGCTGTGGTTTGGCATGCGTGATAACATCTTCACTTCCTCCCCTACTCTGGTTTCTGACCAAATATTGGCAGAACTGTGAAGCACGCATGAGGTGATGAACACGGTAAACGTCTGCACGGCAGCATGATGACAAACAAACCTGAGTGGCTGCACACTCAGACTTATTACTTTAATCCGGGCTAAGATCTGCTCAACCGAATTTACTAATTAATTCCTCTCCGGTGTTTTCCCAAAGTTTCAGTGGCGTGAATTTGTTTATGTTCCTTCCCTCACAGGTAAGTTACCACCTGTTAAAAACAGACAAAATCAAAGTATATCAGCGAGCGATGAGTTATTCTGGTGCAGATAGAAGAGGCCCTGCTCTTCAGCCCATATAAGGACACAGGAACCGAGAGGAGCAGATGAAACCCGGAGCGGCCTCGGTATGAAAAAACTTTATTTTAAACGAGCTTCCCCCGTCAGTCAGCAGGAGGAAGGACGTCCACGCCGTTAAAAAAAAAAAAAAAGCAGAAATGCTCCTCGATCTCATTAAGTTGATTTCAGCGAGGCGCCGTGCCACACGCCGTCGCTTCAAGGAAGTTCAGCCGTGCGTTCACCACATCCTGTACCAACGCGGATCCTCAGAAATGGTTCAAAGACCAAGACGCTTGTCAGAAATTCCCATCAGCACCGACGGAGCCTGACGAGACGTCGATGAAAGTTGAGGTGAGACTTATTTTTGAAGCAGGACGTCCCTCTGACTCATCATCATTACAGTGTGTGTGTCTATACCCTCATGCTGCGTGTAAACCAACACACCACATGTTCCTTTTTTTTTTTTCCAGAGGCTCGTTTCCCTGTTCAGGTGTGTGTTTGTGTTTTTGTGTTTTTTTTGCATCAGGAGACATTTTAACTAGGGAAACCTGCGCCGACCGTCCTGCAGGAAAACCATCCTCATAAATTAATTTTACAAAGGTGGCGTGTTGAAACCTCGCTGATACAAATGCAACAGAAAGAAGCAGAGACAACTGTGTCTCGCAGCAGGACAGGATCTGGGTCTGTCTGTGCGGAGGACACGTGTCTTACGAGACCGGTCCACACCTCGCTGAGATTTCATCAGCGCGTCCGTAAGCCGAGGCCACGTTTACGTAACGAACGCGGAAATCGGGATCAAGTGACGAGCCGGACGGGTGGGAGGGAGGGAGGGAGGATGGAGGGGGGCAAGTCCACACATCCAAGGAAACAAGAGCCCCACACGGGCCCCCCACCCAATACAGGACGTCCTGCAACACAAATGACTTCATGGTTTTACAGTCTGGCTACAGGCCATTTCTCTTGGGACGCAGCCGGCCCGTCCATCATAAAATGTGCAAATATTTAAGAATGAATAAATTAATGGAACGCTCCCCAGGTGAAGCTCTCAGGCCGATTGCTAATGCGCTTACAGAGAGACCGAGTCGCCGCTTAATCCGGCTCTCGGCTGCCGGACGCACAGACGCCCTCCTGCCCAGCTAAAGTTAACGCTGAGCTCAGATCAGTTTAAAAAAACGCCCACCGTCCATTCAGCCGCCGTTCATGACGACATTAAAGAAGCACGAAAATGTCACTTCTCCATTTTTTTGTAGTTTGACAGACACCAGCTGAAAAAGAGGAAGAGCGACGGTGGGGAACATGGAAATTAGATCATTAAATGACTTTGTCAGTTGTTGTGACAGTTTTTTTTTTCCAAGCGTGAACGTTTCTTGGTTTCAGGTTCGGCTCATCGCGTATAAAAAGATCAAAGAGACTGTACATGGAAAAAGAAAGTGAAGATTCCCTCCTGCGGTCAAAGTCGTCTGGACTCAGTTGAGATCGGGTTATCGCGGCTCTGGACGCGCTCGGCGCCGCACCTTCGGTTTAGGCCAGTTTCCAGGGCTGCGATTGGCCGACCGGATTGATTTCCCCTGAGCTGATTCCAGCACTTTAATGTGGATCGTCTCAGGGGGAAATGGGCCGGCGGCGTTTTATTTGCTAACCCGCTGCGACCAGCGAGAGACCGGCTCTGCGTGCGATGGTGCGTCTTAGCGTGAGAGACGAGCTCTTACGTCATCACCTTGATCCAGCTTTCATTTTTATTTGTGGGGACATTCAGACACACAAGGCGGCTCGTGTCCCTGCGCTCGAGGGAGACGTCGGGCGGCGGGTTCACAGTTTCGCGCCCTGAAAACGTCCATTTAAGGTTAAACCTTGAGTCGTCAGCGCTCGTGTCCTCGCGTCCGCACGTTTTCTCTTCACGCCGCCGACGTCCGCTCCCGTTCGCTCGCTCCCGCGTCGCCGATGGAGGGGAACCCGACCCGCCGCTCGATCCACCTCGCCACGCGGAGCAGCTTCTCGTCCTGGGCGGCGGGCGCTATGAGCTGCAGGCCGATGGGAAGGCCTCGTCTCGACAGTGCTGTCGGCACGGAAACGGCGGGGAGACCTGCAGGGGGGGGAGAAGAAGAGACAGAGCTGAGGCAAAGATGAGGAGGCGAACGTGAGCTGGAGGTGAGTTTTACTGAAAGGAAACGCGCTTTAATCTGAGCTGAAAAGAGGATGTGCTGAGGCTGGAGGTTCTGATTGTCGCCCCGACGCTCGTTTCCTCTTGTGATTTCACGAGAACATGCGCCTTCGATGCAGGATGTCGTAATATAAAAAGCATAAACTATTGAGGAAGTCGTTCTGGGGGCGAAAAGGTTTTAAGTTGCAAGTGCACGGGTGTGTCCCCGCGTGTGAATCCTCCCGCCTCCGTACCCGCCATGTTGGCGGGCTGGGTGAACACGTCCTCCTGCGCGCTGCGCGTCCGGTTGTCTTCCCGCGCGAAGTCGGCGTGAGCGGCCGCGTCCGTCAGCGTGGTGGGCGTCAGCAGCACGTCCACGCCCGAGCCGAACACGCGCTTGAAATCCTCCGCTATCAGCCGCCGCACCTTCTGGGCCTTCAGGAAGTAGTGCTGGTAGTTCCTGGCGAAACGAAGTGACAGTAAATTTCGGCGTCTGTTAAACGGCGGCGTCTTGACGGCGGCGTGACGAGTCCGTCCTACTGTTTCAGCAGGAAGTAGTTTCCAGACAGGATCCTCCCCCTCACGACATCGTTGAAGCCCTCGTGTCTGGTGGAGGCGTACATGGCCTCCGTCGAGCCGCTCACCTCGCTGCGGTGGCCTGGGGACGCCAACCAGTGACATCATCGCAAATCAGTGACATCATCCCGCGACCCCGCCGGCTGAAACCCCCCGACACGCCGGCTCCTACCGTATTCCAGGCCGTCGAAGCGCGCCATGTTAGACGCCACCTCGGCGTGACACAGGACGTGGTAGCACACGATGGAGTACTGGGTGTGGGGGAGGGACACCCGCTCCACCCTCGCCCCCGCCCTCTCCAACATGTCGGCCACGCGACTCCACTGGGCCAGGGTGTCGTCAGACAGCCCCGGGGCGTGGTACTCCTGACACACAGGGCGGAGACGCCTCACAGGATGGATCTGCGACGTGGTCACGTGACGCAGAGGTAAACTCACCTGGGGGACGCCGACGCAGAGGCTCGTCACATCGAAGTCCTCAGGCGGCTCCGTCAGGGACGACGGGGCAGGGATGGTGGTGGAGTCCCTCACGTCTCGGCCCTGGAGGACACCTGCGGGACGCTTCGACAGGTGAGGCGAGGGGCGACGCCTTTCGCGTTCGCTCGCCGCGCGACTTAAAGATATCCGCACCTAAGACGAGGGCGGCGTCGTCGACGCTGCGGGTCAGAACGCCGGGGACGTCCATGGAGTTGACCAGAGGGATGAGGCCGTGTCGGGACAGCAGGCCGTAGGTCGGCTTCAGGGCCACGACGCCGCACAGCGCCCCGGGGTTGCGGGTGGACCCGCCCGTGTCCGACCCCAGCGCCCTGCCGAGCGGACACCGCAGCGGAAACATTTACACGCCCGTCCGATCAAAATTGTGGCCGAAACCGGCGGGAACGCGGCCGCGCGCCCTCACAGGAAGCTGCTGAGCGAGGCCACCGCCGCCGCGCTTCCTCCCGAACTCCCCCCGGCGATGACCCAGTCCGAGTCCGGCGCCGCCTTCGCCCGCTCTCTGTAGGGGGAAGCGTAGCTCCAGGGGTTCCTCACCGGGCCGAAAGCCCCGTCGGTACTTCCTGCTCTTTGAGACAAATATAACAAGCTGCCGTTTAGGAAAGACCTCGCGGGATTCGTGGCGAGCGGCGAGCGGCGGCGGCGGCGACGACTGCGACCTCACCCCATGGCAAACTCATCCATGTTGGTCTTCCCCAGCAGGACCGCCCCTTGGTCCAGGAGCTTCTGGACCACTGTGGCGTTGTAGGGTGGAGTGTAGTCTGCGGCGGGAGGAGAGGCAGGTCATTAGGTGGAGAGAGCGCGGGCGGAGGCGAGGCGGAGGCGGAGGCGGACCTCTGAGCATCCTGGACGCGCACGTGGTCTTCACGCCCTCCGTGCAGAAGTTATCCTTGACTGCGAAGGGGATTCCATCCAGAGGACCCCTGGGGGCACCTGGCGGCAGGTCAAAGAGGTCAAAGGTTACGTACGCCTCCGCAACACATGCGAAACACACCCACCCATCCCCCATCCCCCATCCACCCGCACCTCGCATCAACCTGGCCTCGGCCTCCCGAGCCTGCTCCAGCGCCCGCTCCTCCGTCACGGTGACGTAGGCGTTCAGATGCCGCGTCTCCCTGATGCGGTTCAGGCACCTCCTGCACAGCTCCGTCGGGGAGACGCTGCCCTCCCGCAGCGCCGCGGACACCTGGTGACGTCATTTATTCTGATTTAAACACCTGCGCGTCTCTCACTGTATCATATCGCAAAGTAGGTAATAAAGAATGTAGCGAAATATGTTAATATTATTAATAATCCCGTGTAACCCGGCTTCCGTACAGAAAGCAGGCGAAACGTCTCGAGCGTCGTGTTTGACGTCCAACCGGACGGATCGGGAACACGGGTGTCCGTTGTTTCGCTAAAAACGCGACGCGTGACGACGCGTGACGAACATGGCGGACGTCCCGCACTCACCTCCCGCACCGTCAGGCCCAGCATGTCGGCGGTGTGTCGGCTATAACCCCGTTACTAAGCTAACAACCTTCGCACCGGTCCCGCGGCGGCAGCGGGCTGCCATGTTTGTTTCGAACGCTCGCCGTCCAACAGCGCGCCCCGTGATTGGGCGGCCGCTCAGGACGCCGCGCTCTGATTGGCGGAGCCGCCCGGACAGAGGAGGAAGCGGTTTGGAAATGTTTGGAGGCGTTTTTCCACGTTTGTTCGTCGACCCCGAGAGACATGTTTCTACTCAGAGAGTAGAGGCGGCTTCTAACGAGTGAGTGCTTCATGTGGTAACTGTACATACTGTACATACTGTAATCCCCCCACACATACTGTAGAGGACACGGACATGTCTCCCCTGAGACGGCTGCTGCTGCTGCTGCACCTCGGCAAGTCCCCGAGACCCAGCGCGTCCGTCCGCGGGCGCGGGGGCCACGCCAGGCCGGTCAGCACCTCCGGCGCACGCAGGAGCGTCATGCCGGCCTGGGTGATCGACGCGTACGGCGGCAACGAGGTGCTGCGCTTCACGGAGAACGCCGCCTTCCCCGTCATCCACTACCCCAACGAGGTGGTCGTCAAGGTGTCCGCGGCGGGGCTGAACCCGCTCGACGTCAGCATGAGAGGTGAGTGTTGTTGTTGTTGTTTGTTGTTTGTTCTGCAGCAAGGAGGGAGGGGGCTGCAGCTGCAGACAGGGGTCAAGAGGTCATTTAATGGAATACACTTCAACTGCACCAAAAAATGGCTCTTATTTCATCTTATTTTTATTTTATCTTATCCCCCCCACAGGCGGCTACGGCGCAGCCACGCTGTCCATGAAGCGGGACCCTCTGAACATCAGGCAGTCCGGCAGCGAGTTCCCGCTCGTCCTGGGGCGGGACGTGTCCGGGGTCATCATGGAGCGCGGCCTGGACGTCAAGTACTTCAGCGAGGGGGACGAGGTAAGAGGGTGCGCGCCTCATTTGCATACAGGAAGCTGAGGGGGGGGGTGTTCCCCGCAGCACAGTGTGGTCGGGCAGCATGACAACACCTTGGTGGTAAACTGCTGTGGTGTGTTTTTGTGTGTTTGTTTTTTTTTTCCATGGTGTCACACATTAGTCCACCTGTGCGTCATCACCGCAGGTGACGTCAACTCAAGTCATGACAACTTTGTTGTTCGCTGTTTCCTGACTTGATTTATTTTTTATTTTTATTCTTTTAAAAAAAATATATATATAGTTAGAAAGCAGAAGGTGTTTTCAATCTAATGACGTCACCCAGCAGGAAATTAAAAGAAATTAAACTTTTTTTAAGAACTGATTTAAAGTAGATTGAACACAGAACACAAACGCCTTCATGTGACTAAACCTCGCGCTGTGTGAGCATGTGAATCATGTGTGTACCTGTGTGTCCCTCCCCAGGTGTGTTTGTGTGTGTTAAATATAGTCTCGTCCAGTCACAGTCGTGTTTTTGTCACCGACCAGCAGACTGACTCACACATTTTTTTTAATCTCAGCGTCATAGTCAACAAACAGGTGTTTACGTCTCTGAATCAATGAGCATTGTGTTGTTGTTGTTGTGTGTCTCCCGCAGGTGTGGGCAGCCATACCGCCATGGAAGCAGGGCAGCTTAGCAGAGTTTGTGGTGCTCAGCGGCAACGAGGTACGTGCACGTGCTTCCCCGCAGTGACCGCGGCGGCGTGGAGCCGGAGCCGGAGCCGGAGGCGGAGCTAATCTCGTGACTGCTTGTTATCTTATTTACGCTCAGGTGTCCCACAAGCCGAGGTCGCTGAGCCACGCTGAGGCGGCGGCCATTCCCTACGTGGCCACCACCGCCTGGTCGGCGCTGGTCAACACCGGCGGGCTCAGAAAGGACAACTGTGCCAAGAAGAGGTGACACACTCACACACACACACACACACACACACACACACTTTCACACACACACACACACACACACACATCATTTAAACCTGCTTCTCTTTCTCCAGGATTTTGATCCTCGGAGGATCTGGGGGTGTGGGGACATTTGCTATCCAGGTATGGATGGTTGACGGTGGATGATGACGACGATGATGACGATTATGATGATGATGATGATGATGGTGGCCCGACAGTATTTTAAATACTAAAACCAACATGTCGGTTACACTTCCCCTTTGCTGCCGGTTGTAATAATAATACTGCATACAGTATTTGTTGTGTACTCTCGCCTGTGTCCAGATGCTGAAGGCGTGGGGAGCCCACGTGACCGTCACCTGCTCCCAGAATGCCGAGCGCTTGGTAAGGGGGCTGGGGGCGGATCACGTGGTGGACTACGCCGCCGGGCCCGTCGAGGAGCCGCTCGGCGCGCTGGAGAAGTGAGAGAATCACGCACACACACACACACACACACACACACACACACACACAGTCGTCTCTCAGTCGTCTCTCAGTCATGATGGGATTTGATTGACCTGTTACCATGGCAACCCCCTTCAAGATTCGACCTGATCCTGGACAACGTCGGGGGGGACACGGAGCGCTGGGCGCTGAAGCTGCTCAAGCCGTGGAGCGGCGCCAAGTACGTCACCCTGGTCACGCCTTTCCTGCAGAACACGGACCGGCTGGGCATCGCCGACGGGATGATGCAGACGGCGGCGACGGTGGCCACCAAGGCCCTCAAGGTGAATCATGGGAGAACGCACACGCGTGCACTTTAATTCCTGAACCGACGCTCACGTACGCTGCTAGAAACAAAATTCTTGGCCAGACTTTACAGTCTCTCTTAACAATTTTGGCATCAGAATTTTCATTTTTATTTATTTATTATTTTTATTTTATTTTATTTTATTATTTTATTTCTTCTTATATATATAAAAATGTATTTATTATAATATATTTTTATTTTATTTTATTATTATTTTTATATTTATTTTTATTTTTCATTATGTTTTATTCAGCAACACTACAACGCACAACTCAAACTGATGTAATCCGCCCACTTCCGGCCAGATGTTGTGTAATTCCTGGATTAAATATGTGACAGCTTGTAAATATTTCCTTCCTGATGTGAGGGCGTGTGAGCGTTCGTGGCCTGGACCGCAGATAGAGCGATAGTTGTCCAGTTACCATGGTGACCGGGACTGCACCGTCGTGAGTGCGGGTAGAGGTCAGGATGAGTCAGGACGAACACACACACACACACACACACACACACACACACACACACACACACTCTCCTGGAGCTCAGTACACTCAATGGAAGTGACATCCTGTCAACATGCCCACCGCGGTGAACGTCGTGCAAAGCAAAGCTTGCATGCAGTGCATCTGTGGTGTGTGTGTGTGTGTGTGTGTGTGTGTGTGTGTGTGTGTGTGTGTGTGTGTGTGTGTGTGTGTGTGTGTGTGTGTGCGCGCGCGCCGCCACTTCTTTTTCTTTTCCACTTAAATCGGAAACACAAGATAAACAGCACAAACTTGGCGGTGACGAGCGTCGCTGTGGTTTCGCGCGGTTCTCGGCTCATGATTGGCCGACGCTTGGAAGCCGAATCATTGGTTGCGGATGGAGGAGGTTTTGAATCAGGTGTTGTAGGTGTGTCGTAAACAGGAGTCATACGCGGCGAGGACGCCGGCGAAACGACTTGACACATTTCCACCGTGTGCGATGGAAAAAAAAAAAACCTCAGGTTCAAATTCCTCCAGGGTGCCTTGCTCATAACCCGCAGCTGACACTTAGCTAACAGGCGGAAAACAAAACAAAAAACAACTTTTGGGAAAAAAAAAATTTGCTTAAAAACGTTTTTAAATTTTCAAGAACCAAAATTAATGCTGCGTAATCGTAAATGTGAGAGTTTTAGCGTCTTTTAGCTCATTGTTCCTCCACTTCTTTTGACTCAATCATCAAAGCGGCTTATTAGCCTGTTAGCTGTCGGGCGGTTGAGACCAAAACCGGAGCTAAAAGGAGATAAGATCATTGGACTCTGAACCACAACTCTACGAGAGTGCAAAAGATTGTTGACGCTTTTGTTATAGAAACTCAATCACACACACACACACACACACACACACACACACACTCCTTCAGGGCTCAGCTGATCTTCTTTTCATTCAGTGTAAATTAGGTGAGAGCAGGAAAAGGCGTCCTCCCCCAGGGAAGATCTAATTCACACGCCAGCGCCGCCCCTCCCTCGCTGCCCCACTTTCCAGACGCCGATTCTGGCGACCGGGGTTTTTTTTTTTTTTTTTCTCAGTCAGAAATGAGGCGACGGAGGAGTGGGTGGGGCAGGATTACAGACAGGAAGCAGAGGTGTCGCAGCTCGCCTGCCGCTAAAAGGGAAACGAGAGCGCCGACAGCTGGCGTCCTCGTTTCTGAATGAAAAATCCCTACGCACACGAACCACAAGCAGGGCCACGCTCGACGAGAGGCGCCCGAGGCGGGACGAATCAAACGCACCCCGCCCAGCGCCCAGATTATTTTTGGATTTATATTTATATGCGCGTATTCTACACATGAGATTACATTTCTGTGGATCCCGGAGGCCGCTCGTTAAATCCAGCGAGGGTTCATCACGTGCAGACTCGCTTTAAGGGCCCGAGGAAGAGGAAGATGGCGATCGAGCCTCTTCCTCTTCCTCGCCCGCCCGTGAAAAACATCTCGTTCCCTCCCCTCTCGTCTCCGCAGCACCTCGTTACCGGAGTCCACTACCGCTGGGGGTTCTTCGCTCCGAGCGGCCCCGCGCTGGATGAGGTCAGGGAGATGGTGGACGCGGGACAGGTACGGCGCACGTTTAATCTCCACCCCCCACACCCGGTGACCGCCGATACCGAAACTCCGCTCATCTCCGCCCCCTCTGCGCCAGATCCGGCCCGTGGTGGAGGAGACGTTCAGCTTCTCCCAGGTGCCCCAGGCCTTCGAGAAGGTGGAGAAGGGTCACGCCAGAGGGAAGACGGTGGTCCGCGTCGGCCGGGCGGCGGGGGACAAGTTGTAGCGTCGACGCCTGGACTCTGAAATGAACTTTTAAACGATTCAAGTCATTGCGTCTCTGAGCACTTTATTAGGAACGCCTCGAGCCGTTCTCCACAGGTGCGACGGTCCAGGAGCTTCACTTAATGTTCACCACTTTTTATTTTTTAATTTTCACGTGTAACAGCGTCCTCGTCTACATTCACATATTTACATCGTTCTGCTTTGACGTTTAAAATCTGTACACTTTGGTGCTTATGTACAACCTGACGCAGTAAAGTACAGTTTGTGTAAAAGTCCTAAAAAAAACAACAACTTTACAACACATCGTCTTTGGTCTCCGGCTATTACGAAAAAAAGAAAATGCAGCTTTTCGGAGAGCGGGCACGTCGGACTTTTGCGTCGCAGCCGTCGGAGCGAAGTCCACATCCGTGCTCGTCGACAGGAAGTTCAGAAAGAAGACGGCGAACCGGGAGGAGACGTATTTAAACTCGGCGCGGTCCAAACACAGTCGGGAAATCAGGAGGATCAGGATGTTTCATCGTTCCTTCCTTCCCGTGAGGAGGTTTCATTGGACGCGGTGCGGGTCACAGGATCTCCACGCTCCACCTCTGCTCCAGCTTCCTGTGGTCGAAGGTGTTGAGGATCACCTGGTTCCTGTCGTACTGTTGACCGCCTGCCAATCGGAACAAAACACAGACGACGAGTGAGTGAGTGAGTGAGTGAGTCCACCTCTGCGCCTCCTCGTCTCAGCCAGCAGATGGAGCTGCTGCGCCGCACAAGGTAATCCAACCCTCTAAACAAACCAACTCCACCGTCGCCATGGCGGGTGAAGTCGAGACTCTCTCTCACCTTTGACCTCCAGCACCAGCTCGGGGTTCAGGTAGAAGCGCACCAGGCCGTCCGGGGTGACGTTCCACAGCTGGTTGTCGCCGCCGCCGCCCCGCTCCGGGGAGACGCAGAGCCGGCTGCCCGCCATCACCACGCTGCCGGAGGTCTCCAGGCAGCAGTCCTCCATCATCTGGAGACGGGACGGACACGCGTCAACACAGCTACCGCCGAAACTGCACCAGGACACGCAGTAATACTGCGTACTGCAGTAATACTGCAGTGCTCCGTGTGTTTTTAACGCCGGGCTGGAAACAGGCAGCCGGTGTGGAAAACACACGTCGTTTCCTGCTTTGCCTTTTGTCTGAACACACCCTGAACCGCAGAGTCGTCTCTCAAATGACTGAACTAGTTCCTGCAGGAAAATAACAGGCGGGGGGGGGGAGTAGGTGAAGGTTCGCTTCCTCGTTCTGCTGTGTACGTACCTTGCAGGCGAGCAGCCCGTCCCGATAGAGCCAGACCTGCTCCGCCCCTCCCGTCTCCTCCACGGCCTGAACCCTCATCAGCTTGATGTCGTCCAGAGTCCCCGTCAGGGACATCAGGCCGCCCGTCCTCCTGTTCCTCAGGCAGAAGTACGTCCGTTTCTGTCGGGAGGGGAAAAAAAAAAAAAAATTAGTTTCCTGCAAGCCGACCTCCACGAGTCGAGCGCCACAGGTTGGGAGGCTGACAGCACACCTGGAGCAGCGGGCGCAGGGATCCGATTTGCTGCCAGCCGCTCAGCGCGCACAAATTCTCCACGTGGCCCGGCTGAAGGAGCAGCTGTCGGCCTCGGTAGTTCCCACCTTCGTACAGCACCCACCTGCGGGGGGGGGGACAGGTACACCTCGTACGTTAGCTTAAGCTAACGCCGTTTATGTCTTCCTCAACACCTCAGAGTTTGGTTAAAGGGTAAAGCTGTGCTGACGTACATTCCTCCCTCCACCACCAGGGAGCGCACGCGCTCGTCCAGGCCGGCCTGCGCCAGGTTCACCGCTCCGCCCGCCAGCACCGCCCGCCGACCTCTGTGGCCGACCTTGCTGAACAAGACGATGGAGGGCAGGGAGAGCTCCTGGAGGGAGAGAGAGAGAGTTTCAACGCCGCAAATCCACGTTTTCCCCACGTTCACCCTCCCGTGTTCCCGCACTCACGTGTCCGGCGGCGCGTATGGAGCGCAGGGCGGAGTCCGGGGACGGGAGGCCCATGGCGGCGGTGCTGGGGTACTCGCCCTCCTCCAGCACGTACATGTTCTCTGTGAACTGGCCGCCTTCGTACGCCACCCAGCTGAAACACACACACACACACACACATTTTGTCCTCAAAAACGTGGACGTTTGGAAGCGTGCCGCCTGGACGGAGTCATCGTCGGGTCCGCTTACCTGCCGGCCAGAACCTTACAGGACCTGGGCACGAAGTCCTGGTCCAGGTCCACGCCGTCCTCCAGGACCACCAGCCTTCCCTGGAAGTCCGGCTGGGAGTACAGCTTCACCTGCAACACACACACACACACACACGGCATGTCCACGCCGACCTCAGTGACCCGGCTGAGGTCGAAACGGTTCAGCCCGTCTCGCGTAAATCTGCAAACGTACCTTGAATTTCGCACATCCCATCATCGCGTCCTGCAGAACCGGAAGAAGAAACGTCAGGAACTTTAAAAGTTTAAAGTGTTAAAGCTTCGTCGCAGATCGTTTCTTACGTGGAACACCGGCTGTATGGACGCGATCTTGAAGTTCTGGGCCCCCCAGTCCTCGGGGCTGGCGTACAGGCCTTTCTCCAGCACGTAGAGCTCGCCGCAGAACCCGGGCTTTTCGAACGCCACCCACCTGCGCGAGAGACGGGCGAGGCGTGAGGCGGGACGTGACGCGGAGTTGCAGTTGGCTGGAATACGAGCCGCGTCTCCAGGGTATAATTCGTCGTTCGGACTAAAGTGCGCGCTGCTCCCTCAAATTACCGGTTATTAATTTCACCAGCGCAAATCTTTGCCTCGGAGAGGTGGAAGCGTGTTTGTCTCTCCGTCGAACTCGACGTATCGGTTGCAGAAACGGGTCGGTCGCGCTGAACGTGTCCTCTGGGCCTGTGTGTGTGTGTGTGTGTGTGTGACACAACGCTGAGTCATGCTTGTTTGTTTGTTTGTTTGTTTTTTAAGGACTCACACTCCGCCCAGGACGTTCACAGACTGGGTTCTGACGCCGTGGCCGACGTCCTCCATGTTGACGACGGGACCCAGCAGGTCGGCGCTGAAGCCCAGCTCGTCGAAGTTCAACCCGCTGAACAGTTTGACGTGCGGCGACTGGAAATCCTTGAGGAGGTGGAGGAAAAAAAAATAATGATTAGAGAGCGAAAAGCTTCGCCGCCCCGTCCGGGACGAAACCCAAAAAGATGTTTCGCGTCGTGTCGGAACAAGGCCGGGCGCGGCGTCTAGAAATGAGACTGAGCTCGCAGGTGCTGACGCTTCAGGTGAGACTCACCGCGCACACGGGCCGAAGCGACAGGAGCCCGTCCTCTGCCCCCCCCCAGTCGCCACAGCTGGGGTACTCCCCCTCCTCCAGGATGTACTGCTGCCCCTCAAAGTCGGCCTCTTGGTAGCCAACCCAGCTGCGGGGCAAAAAAATAAATAAAAAAAAAATCCACGTTTCTTGTGTGAAATATTAATAATCGTACAACATTGGTAAAAAAAGACGCTCACAGGCCACCCAGTATCTTCATGGACCCCACAGTGGGCAGCATCTTCCCACCCTCCTCTTCCTCCTCCTCGCCGCGCAAGTCGTACACGTCGCCGTCCACCTCCACGCGCTCGCCGTCGAAGTTGGGCTTCTGGAAAAGTAAGGCCTGAGGACGAGGGAGGGAGGGGGCGGAGTTACGGACGTCTGCAGACACGGGACGTCCCGCCGACAGGTTGGTGCCCGTGCGGAGGCGACGTAACGCGGGACAAACCTTGACTTCGTGAGGATGCTCCACCTTTACGGCTCCCTGGGAGGGAAGAGACGCACATTTATTAGGCGGAAGTCGACCGAGAGGCTTGAGAGAGAGTTATAAATCCATACGTCGCGGGCCGTACCATCCGCAGGGGTCTGAGGGACCCGATGAAGGGCTCAGAGAAACCCCACGACTCCGGGCAAGGGTACTCGCCCGCCTCCAGCACTCCGACCGCGCCGCCGAAACCCGGGTTGCCGTACACCAGCCAGCTGAAGCGGGGAGAGACGTGAAAAAAACTTTCACTAACCGTCAATAATCTGCGGCAGTAAAAAAAAAAAAAAAAAATGGGGACGGCCACAAACTGCAGCCTGCGGCGCGCATTCCTTCAGAGACAGAAAACAGATGTCGCTCCCACACAGCCCCCGCAAAAATGAAAGCTGATAACCAGCAAGGCCGTGTCTTCGCTTTCTCTTTCGCCCGAGGCAGCCCGGGGGCGTTTCCACGACAACATGCTCACGTTCTCCTGTTACCGTAGGTGCGTGACGTCACGGCGAGCTTACACTCCAGAGTGGACCTTGACGGAGCCGGTGGGCTGCGGGATCCCGTAGGGGCTGATCTCCACGGCGGCGTCGCAGTAAGAGAGCATCCGCCCCAACCCGTTGACCTCGGCGTACAGGTCAATCCGGGGTACGCTGTAATCCTGCGTAATCCACGTAGAATAAAACATAAAGCACGAGTTTTTAAATTTAAAAATGAACAAGCTTTTTATATAAACCGGGTAGCTTACTCCAACCGCCAGTCGGAGAGAACCGATGACCATGGGTTCCGTTGCAACGGGCTCGCCATTCGGGTCCAGCGTCGTCGGACTTCCCTCGTCCGCCCATACGTTCGCTATGTGCTCCGTGGGCCCCTCCTCCAGGGCGATGACTCGCCCCTGGAAGCCGGGTTTTTCATAGAGAAGCCAGCTGCACAGAGAGAAACCGGGTCGGACAGTGTTCTCAGCCGGACTTCGCCGACAGCGAGGCGGAACCCTTACCACCCTCTGACGACTCGGACCGAGATGACGGGGGACAGCTTCATCGCGGTGGTGTCTTCTGCGTCGCGGCAGAACTCCCGGGCTTCGCCTCCGAACTGGGCGCGTTCGTGTACGATGATCTTGGGGCCAAGGAAACAGACGTGTGATCGCCGCGCAGAGCGTTTACAAGAAAAGGTGCGTGGACGGCGGTTTATCGTACCTTTCCAGGCCTTTTGTGGAACCCTCTCACTGCAGGAGTCTGTGGGGAACATCACATTTCAGTCGTGAACTTGAGAACTGTTATCAGTCACTTGTAGCTAAACGCTAGGTTGGAAGCCTGTGTGTGCGTGTTAGCAGGTACTGTCGTGTGCATTGTGTCGACACCGGTGTGGTTTGTTGGGTTTTTTGGGTTTTTTTGCATAGCTCTGCTCTTATTTGCAGGCCAATGCAAATGTCTGGGGCTTCAGATGAGCACGGATCCTGGCACGGATTTCCTGCCCAAAAAATTCCACGCCGGGCACACGTTCCCTTCTCCTGTCCTCACTTGCAAAAAATGATTCACGACTTTGTTGCGAGACAAAAGAGCAGGATGTGAAGCTCGGGCACATTTCACCATGGAGAAAAACAAAGACCGGGGAGTGTCAGTGCTTTGTGTAAAAAGCCCGGCGGGTCAAAACTTACTCAGATGTTAGGAGCTCTTCACTAAAAACAGTCTTACCTTTGGCTTGGTGGTAGAAAGTCCGTTTTGAGCATTGTGCGGGCGGGATTTGGCGGTGGGGGGCAGTGCAGTGGCGTCCGTCAGGACCACGTCCACGCCGGGTGCTGCGGCTGTCGCGGCCTGGTCCGTCGCGGCGCTGCCCTCGGGTTTCGGTTCGGTTTTCGTCATTCGCACGGGGACCTCGGTTTCCCTTCCGTTTTCTGTGAGGCATTTCTCTATATGTTCGGGCAGCTTTATCTCGGAGAATGTGGGTAGAGGAGGAAGTGGAAGAGAGGAGGTGCTAAGTGCTGACTCACCACCTACATGTACACCACCGCCATCCACAAGAGAGCCTTTATCTGTACTTCTCACGCCCTCCTTATCTGTCCCGACGCCGGGCAGCGGTGATTCAACAGTGCCCTGCTTCAGGTCTCGTTGGTTAGAAGATACTGAGCCGTTTGAGGTGGAGGCAGGTTCCCCCCTGTTCTTCCTGGAGGAACTCCGCAGGCTGCAGAGGATCGACATCCGCTTGAGTCTTTCTGACATCTCCTCCCCATTGCTTTGTCCATCTTCTGTCCTTGCTCCTGCTTTGGTCTCCTCCGTGACTCCGTCTTTTCCTTCCCCGTCATCATGAGGTTTGTTTTTGTCTCTGTTGTCATGCCCACGTTTTTCCAGGGTCCGTCCTTCCCTGTTGGCCGCTTTTTGTTTTATCACCATAGCCGGCGAAGGTTCCCTTAAACCTCTGCCGTTTTTCCTCAAGCCGAACTGGAATTCCTCGGGATCGAACGTTTTCTCAAAATGGTCCTCCTTGATGGCCGGCATGGCAAAGGGTGGCGACGGGGACTTTTTGCGAACGTGCCTCTTCGGAGGTAGCGAGAAAGGAATTCCGCCCTCCCTGATGCTCCTGATGAAATCGTCGACGTCATCGGGATCAAGAGATTCATCCTCGCTGGCCGACGCTTTCAGCCTTCTCTTGTGTTCCTTCTTCTGCTTTTGAGGATGTTCCACATCCAACCAGCTCGACGGCGATTCCATGTGTAGCTGCAGACTTTGGGATGCAGCAGCAGGAAGCGAACTGCCATTGAGCGTAGGCTTGGTGGGTTTTTGTGAATCACTGAGGTTCGACATGTTTTCCTCTCTCAAAGTCTGTGGTTCAGTCTCTGGTTCCTGTTCTTGGCCAACATGCTGAGCTTTGGAAGGTGTGGAACCGATCAGTAC
Source organism: Psettodes erumei (assembly GCA_016785225.1). NCBI lineage: Eukaryota > Metazoa > Chordata > Actinopteri > Pleuronectiformes > Psettodidae > Psettodes > Psettodes erumei. The sequence goes on along the minus strand of JAFBJZ010000402.1, from coordinate 349,927 downwards.
TTCTCTCGGGTTTCTTCATCTCAACCTGTTCATCTCTGACAACTGAGGACTCCTGGTCTTTTGCTGGACTAACCTCATCTACCAAACTCTTTGCTGACATGTCTGCCTTCTCTTCTCCTCCCTCGGCACTCTGAGTTTTGTTGCTTTCAACCTTTAGCTCACAAATTTGGTTTTCTGATGTCTTCTCTGGTCTTACTGTTTCTGCTTCCTGTTTGAGGACGGTATTTGGATGTTGGGATCCTGTCAGCTGGTTTTTCTTCATGCTAATTTCACTGTTAGCGTTCACAGTTGGTGTCCCGTTCAAACGTTCTGCTGATGAATCCCTGGTTTCAATATTTTCATTGTTACCTTCAGCAATAGTGCTTATAGAACCGAGCTCTTGGGTCGTGTCCATTTTTACACGTTGGCTCTCCGTTGTCTTTTCCAAAGTTTTTGTTCTTCTTGTTTCTGAATCCAATTCCAGGTTGGAGCTTGGATGTTTACCCTTCATTTGGTCTCGATCCTTTGAGACCTCCTGGTCCTGGTGGTCGATCATCTCTAAGTTAGCAGTCTCAGCTCCAGTCTCCTTCACCAAACCCTTTATTTCAGTCTTCTCTCTGGTACCTTCAGCACCAGTTGTTGTGTTGTCTTGAACTGCAGTTCTTGCTCCTTTGGGTTTCTGTTCAAGATCATTTTCTGGACATCTGGATTCTGCTGATCTTTCAGCATCTTCCTGCTGGTCCTCTTGTTTGCTAACTGCAGATTCAGCATTTGAAATCTGGTTTGGTAAACTAGCCTCTTCTTTACTACCTCTGGCACACAATGTTTCAGCACTCGTGGTTTCCAGTCTCGGAGTTCGGCTCTCTGTCACATCGTTAGCATGTACTTCATCCTCGTGTGTGTCGTCATTCTTGAGCTCATTTCAGCTGGAAGCGACTGCTCATGTCTCGCCGGCGACGCCGTCATCTGCTGCTCCGATCGCTCGAGTGCATTTGTTGTTCTCCCCACCTCCGACCTTGTCTCCTCCTCAACATCTGTAGCTACCGTCTGTGGTTCCTCCTCTGAGTCGGGCCGTAAATGTTTCTCCTCCGACAACAGATCGTACGTCTTCTCTGGTTTTGAAACAGCTTCCTCCTCTTCCTCCTCAGCGGTTGTGCCCTCGAGCTCCTCCCTGCTGCTGCTCTGCCATTCAGTGTTTTCCACCGCCGCGGCGTTGAGCTTTTCATTTGATTTCCAGTCTTCCTCCTGTCTTTCAAACGCTCCGGCCACTAAAAGAAGCTCTTTGTGCGGCTTATTTTCAACATTCTTGGGCAATTCGCTAACAGTGGAGGCCTGTGTTTGAATGTCCGAAGCCTGTGGAGGCTCCCTGCCAACGTCCTCTTTACTTTTCTCCTCCACCTCGACAATTTTCACTGAATCCCTGCCCAGTGCGGAGGGGAAACTATCTTTTTCAAGAATTTTATCTGCGGCTTGATCCTCAAATAGCTCATTTTCCTTCTGATGCTCTGTGCTGGCCGGGTTAGCATCAAGCGAAACCACGGAAGCGGCTGAAAGTCCGTCCTGCGGCTCGGCCTCTTGCTCTTTCCAGGTCGATTCAGCGGTAGGACTATTGGCAGTGACCTCAGTCGCCGCTGTAAGGGAAACAATATGGGGCGTGACGCCCTCATCATCAGAAAGGCTCATTATAGCACAGTGTGTGCTGTCAACCACAACAGGTTTGGCTGACGTATCAGTTACATCCTTATTGGCTGGTGCCGTGTCCTCTTTGTCCCGGGATAAATCTGGTTTCGTGTTACTCGTAATCCGGGTCGTCTCCAAAGCGTCTGCTCCTTCCGGAGAACTTTCTGGTTGTGGTGGTGTTTGCTGTTCCCGTGTGGTGTCATCGTTTGCGGCCGCTGGTGGATGAGCCGGGATACGATCCTCATCGCTAGGCGGCACCTGAGCGTTCGCCGTGATGATCGCTCCGTTGTTTGGTGTCGGCTGGATTTCAGGGCTGGTTGATGCTGATTCTGATTCGTTTGTCTCTTTTCCTTCCAGTTCGGTTTCGTCGGTGCTGGACTGTTTTTCTGTCAGTTTTATAGTGTGTTCTTCTTCCTCCGTTGACTGAAATTGCAGTTTGCCGTCCCCAACACCGTCCGTCGCTCCATCAGCCGCAACCCCGTCGGACGCCCCGACTAGCGTCTCGGCGTCGGCGCTCCGACCGGAGTGCTGTTTAGTCGGCGACGTCCCTCCGGAGCTCTCGGTCGGGGAATGTTGAGGTTTCCTGAGTTTCATTTTGCTGGAGCTCCTCTGACCCCGCATGGGAAGTTTGCTGGGCGATGACGGGGGTTCAGCCGACTCCCTCGCCGGACTCTTCGGGGGCTGTTTGAGGCTCTCGCCGGGCCTGGACAGCCTCGACGGGACGGTTTTCTCCTGCTTGGTGGGGGGTGGGGAGACGGGGGAGGTGGCGGTGTCGCTCTCTTCGTGGCTAACGCTTCTTTTGGGGAGGTGCTTGGCCGGTCTTGTTAACAGCGTGCCTCCTGTCAGACAGACGCAGTTTTAATACGTATAAAAAGGCACCTTAAAGGAACAGTTCAACAATTTTGTCATTCCTGAGACTCAAAGCTCAAATATAAGGATTGGATTATAATGACAGTGTAAACAGTTCTGGAGCTGACTTACCTTTCTTGGGACTGTCCGGGTGCGGGACAGGTGCGTCACCACCGGGCCTCTCTCCGGGCGGGACTTCCTGCTTGTCTGGACTCTTCCTGAGTCTGTCGGAGTCCGTCTGACCAGATGAGGTTTTTTTCAAGCTTAGCAACACGTCGACGTTCCTCTTCCTGGTTGGGGATGAGATGGGCAGCCGGCTCCTGGTCGCCGAGGAGGCGTTGTTCTCCTGATGGTTCTGAGGCGGTTTCTTAGCATCCGGACTTTCCCCGTCGAGTCCCGCTTTGACACCGCTCTCGCTGTCATCCCTCTGAACGCCGTTTACCAGGCTCGTGGCGCCGGCGTCCTCATCAGCCTTCTCTTTGAGAAACCTCGCGCCCGTCTTGCTTGTGGTTTTCGTGGGGGAAGTGTCTCCTGACGCAGGTTTCCCTCCCTTAGCTTCCTCAAAACTGGGTTTCCTGCCGGCTCTGCTTGACGTGACCGGAGATTTCAAAGATTCTTTGGGTCTTTGTTGCTTTTGCGTTTTCGGCGAGACGGCCGCGTTGTCGGTCGCCGCTGTTTTGTCCGGCATCACCGGGGATTTCGGGTCAGCATCCGACGCCGATCTTTTGGGGATTTTAGACTTGGGGCTCGTTGCGAGCGAGGTTAATGTTGGCGACGACGCGGCCGCTGTTTTGTCGCTGCTGTGCTGCCTCTGTAGTGGACCGTCAGTCGCGCCCTCTGCGGAGCCCTTTGCCTTCGCCGAGACGTTCCTGGCCGGCGTCCTCGCCACGCCCGGGGCTTTGAGCCCTCGCCTCGTGGCCGCAGCCCGGTCGGTCGCTTGGCCCTTCGCGCCGGACCCCGACGCCGGCGACTTTGCTTTGTACATGTCGGAGGACGCGGAGCTCTCCTCGAGGTCGGAGGCGTCAGAGTCAACTCTTTCTGTCGCTGGAGGCTCGGGGCTGTCGAGGTCCCCGAGCTCTACATCGCTGCCGCTCTGCAGCCTGTGAGGATGGAGACGGAGACAAGGAAGTTTTCAACAGGAAGTTTTTAAATGAACCTTTATATTAGAAACCGTGACTGGCCCAAAGTAACCGAGTAAATCGAATAAAGTCGTGCGTGAGAGTACAGATTTCCCTTTTATGCTACTTGTACTCAACTATATCTGAGACTAAAATATTGTACTTTTTACTCCGCTCCATTTGTGTGTTTTTGTTCCAAATACTTTAAGGTGTGGAGTCTTTAACTTGTAATGAAGTATTGTTGTTTGAATAGTTTGCGTAGTTTGACTGAAAATATCACTTAAGTGAAAGGTTCAACTGTCTTGTTGACAGCGTAGCCCCGAGGGCGTCCTTTTATCGTCCCGTTGTCGTCCCTGTAGTTTGACACCGTCTGTGACTCCTGAGTTTAACCCGGTGAGTTTGTTTCACGCGACTCGAGGGCAGAGGAGAAAACGCAGTTAAACTCTCGGTGCCTGAGAAATCCGCCTGCGGCTGTTTTAGAAACCATAAATCAGTATTCAGGTATTTTTTCCAGGCACGCCCTCCTTCAGCCTTTACGGTGCACGGGGGCTCTGATTTTTACAAAGGGGGGAGCAGTTACCGTGGTTACGGTCCACCGTGTGCGTCCCGAGCGTTTTCTCCGTCACCCTAAAGTCAAACAAACGTTTGCAAGACGCCAGTCGCCCGTCAGGTTCTGTAATGACTAACTCCTTCAGGGTGTACACCAAAGGTAAACACGAACGCAAAGGTGACCTTCGCTTCTGTCGAAACCGTCGAAATAGTAAAGAAAAAAAAAAAAAAGAAGAATCCTGAATCATTTACAGTTAAGTTTTGTGGCTTGAGCTGCAGCGTCTGTTTTCAGACGGACTGTGCATGAATATTTCAGCGCGCGGCTCCGGCTCGCATTGTTCTGCTCTGGTACAATGGAGCGTGGGAACTCGGAGCTCAGGTTGCACGCCGGGCGCAGCTCCTCTCTCTCACGATCGCAGAGGCGACGGGCGGCGACGACAACCCGCAGGAAAAACGTAAAGATACTCACTGTGTCGCTTGCGTGGCCTCTGAAGCCCCCAGGGGCGAATCCCCGCCGAGCTCCTCCCCGCTCGCTTCGTCCGGACGGGGCTCGGGGCTGACGCGCGCCCTGTTCTTCGACGGCAGGTTCACGGTCTTGCGCGTCACGCGGACTTCTCGAGTCCTGCGTTTCTCCTGAAGGGAACTTCTTCCCGAGTCGGAGCCCGGGTCGGCGTCCTCCTCCTCCGCCTGCCGCCGGGCTGTTTGGAGTTCCCTCGCAGCCGCCGCCAAGGAGACGGCTGAGTCTGGCAGGCTGCCACTGGGCGGCTCCGCGGCGGAGTCGTCCTCGGCGATGACTGTGACAGGTATCGCCAGCACAGGAGGGGAATCTGCTCTGAAGCCCTCCTCCTCCTCCTCCCCCAGGTATGTTTCCACCCACACAGCTTTGTGGAGCTGGACAGGAGAGTCGCCTCTGGGGGTTTCCTCCCTCGCTGCCTGAGCCCTCATCCCGGCTCTTTCCCCTTCCTGCCGAGTCGCGGTGGAGCGGGACGTGGAGCTCCTCTCCGACGTGAAGCTCGCAGGAGTTAAGTTCGGGGACTCTGGGCGCTCGGCCGGCGCCGGGCCGACCTCGCCGTCCTCGCCGTCCTGCGTCCTTTTCGGGATCGTCTCCTCCAAATGAAGCTGCAGCTTCTTGCTCACTTCCTCCACCACCGACTCCGCAAACCCCAACTCTGAGCTCGAGTCGGCGCCTGTCGGAGTGGCGGCGCCGAGGTCCGGGGCGGTTGGGGTCGCGTCCCCGGAAATCCTCGCGCCGACCCTGCACACGCTCACCTCCCTCACGCTGCTGCGACCGCTGCTGTTGCTGTCCGCGAAGGGGAACTCGTCCGCTGGCAGGGAGGCCGCGGCGGCGGCATCGGCGGCGCCCGACCGGTCTCGCCGTCATTTCGGGACGGAGCGGAGAACGCGGACTCGTCGCCGTGCGGCGAGAGGGGCGAACGCGGAGACAGGGGGGACGTCGGCGAGCTGGCGTCTGAATGCTGCCTGCTGCCGCTCTTCTTTCTCTTGGAGTTGAAGAAGCTGCTGAGGCGATCGAACATCCCCTTCTTCTCCTCCGAATTCTGCAAGAGGCAAAGAGCCGTTAAAACGATAACGCCAGGCAAGAAAAAACGAACGTAATCGCCACGTTTGAAACACCACAGGCTTCAGTTGAGGGGAAAGTCGATATAAAAAAAAAAATAAAATAAAATGATGAGGAAAAGATGTAGGAAAGTCAGGAATGAGATGGAAAGAAGATCCAGGGGAAAAAAAAACATAAAAGAAAATGCTGTTTTCTTAATAAAAACAACAAACAACCAAGTAGACCCAAAGTTCCAGAGCAGATTATTCGATGACAAACAAAGGTCGAGCTTAAGTTAAATAAACACGTTAAAGGACTGAAACAGCGGGGTTTAAATCCAGACAAACAAACAAACAACTGGCCTGTAAAACCCTCGGCACGACTTAATGACTAACTGACGCACGTAAAAACTCCCTCAACGCTCAAGGTCCAACAACAGCAACAACTTTTTAAACTCGCCGCAGTCGCACACGAGACGCGACGCAGCCAGTCACCCACCATCTGGACGAGTCGGACTAACGCTCGGTTTTGCAGCTGAAGGATCCTCGCAGTTTTTCTCTCGGACTTAAATATGGAAGCAGAGTGCCTGGCTCCAGGGCACCGTGGCACCGGCGTGGGCGAGAGACAGAGAGAGACAGAGAGACAAGAGAGAGAGAGAGAGAGATCCGGTGAAAGTGAAGGGGTGTGGCCCCACCCTTCACCCGCTCTGAGGCTGAATCTGCGGGACGTGTTATCCGCTGCTCCTTCGCAGCGGAGGAATGCGAGCGCCACCGGCTGCCGCGGCGTTCGGATGCGGGTCAAAGGTTACGGCGCCCGTTCCAATTTAAGAGATCGCTTTCCAGGTTAGGTTTCCGTCGGAGGAAGCGAGTCGCTCCGTCCGACGCTCACGGAACCAGGTCTCCGCACCGCCCTCGCTTTATGAAGCGCAAAAAGGTGGTAACCTGTCGCTACCTGTGATTACGCTCATGACATCACCTGAGAGGGAGGGAGGGAGGGGGGATGGGGGGGGGGGGCGAGTGACTGCTGCCCCCTGCAGGCGGAGGAAACAGGTGACTGGACTTTATGCATCGCTGCAAAAAAAAAGAAACTGTCCAGACTGAACTGAGTTACACCGACACAGCAGGCCGTGACCCCCCCGCCAACAACCCCCCCAGCTGTGTCATCGCTACGGTAACCTACAAACATACAGTCAAAGCTGTTGCACCACAGTTCAACGGACAGAGCAGCGCGCAGGATGCGACGGGGAGTTTTTTTTCTGGAGCAGCAGAAGTCAAACGTTGTGTAATAAATCATGAGATTATTCCATCTGATGCACGAATCTGTAACCTGCGACCGCGTCAGTAACCGCAGCAGTAAAAAGTACAGTATGTGCAGTATAAGAAGTAGCGTGGAGTTTAAGTACTGCAGTAAGAAAAAGGTGCAAAGTTGCCGTCGGCGCGGTAACGGTGAAAAACAGGTGAAAAACCCACCTTGAAGAACCTGGAGGGCGAAGCGGGGACGTGCGGCCGACTCATGTCCAGGCCGATCACCGAGGCCGACTCGCAGCCCGGGTCCCAGTCCGGCTCGGTCCGGAAACTGCACTCCGTGGAAATGCTCATCTGGTCGTAGCTCCTGGTCGAGCGAGGCAGGAAACGCCCCGGGGGGGGAGGGAGGGGAGGGAGAGGGGGGGAGGACAGGGAGGATGTTATGTCATCGGCCTTTGTTTCGCTTCTCCGTGGTGTTTCTGTCAAGTAGTCACTAAACTCCTCACTCAGTTTAATCCTCCGGATTAAACCGTCGAGCGAGCGTCAGGTTGTTGGTGCAGGCCAAACGCTCGCGTGTGCATACACAAACAAAACAACAACAACAACAAACAAAAGCTGGGACCCAGCCCTGGTTCACTTTGCATCGCACGGCGTGGAAACACAATGTGACACCCGACGGGCGACGTTCCCTCCTCCCCACCCCCCCCCACCCCGGTGCAATTAGAGGGCCGGCGAGGATTGTGGAGCACGTGTGAGGCATGAGGGGGCGCCGTGACATCACACGCCGGCTGACAGCACGTCATGTGACGACGTGTCGCTCCCGTGCCCGTGGCGCGGGGAGCTGCGGTGGAACGGAACCAGAACCGGCTCCGGGATGGGTCGTCCGCGCGGCGCCGCGTTTGTCCACCAGGGGGCGGGGCAGCATCACTTTTTCACACGTCTGCACCTTACTGCAGAGTGTTTACATTCTTTGTGAGCGCCCAGCTGTCACATGACAGGCGAGGCCGCGAGGTGGGCGGAGCCTGAAGCTCCAAACCAAAATGTAAATGCCGAGCAGAAAGGAGGGCAGGAGGTCTGGAGTTCCCAGAATTCCCCCTCAACGTCCCATCGAGGAACAAGCGCGGACTCGTTGCTTCCGATCGACCGCTCGGGGATTAGAGCGAGTGATCGCGACGCGCAGGTGGAGACGCTCAGCTGGTTTTGTGTTTGCACCGATAGAGACGCAAAACGTTTGTGTATTTATTTTTTTTCCTGTATCCTGCTCCGTTTCTGCCCATACTGTGTTTTGAAGCATTTGAACTTTTTGTGTGAAACAGGGCGGGTTCGAATTCAGCAGCAACCCTTCCTGCTGCGACCTTCGACCCCCCCCCACAACCTTTAGGCTCGGTCGGAGAGCACATGTGGATGAAGGCCGCGTGCACGCCGACTCCGAGCGGCGAGCGATACCTGTGCGGCGTCGTAAGCCGCTCGGGCTTCGGGCTCGTCGGGGGGTGAAATCGACGCTGGTTCGCCGCGAACCAGCTCCGACTTGTCTGCGCCTCCTCGTCTCTGGCTCTGCGCCTCCAGACAAAAGCTCCTCTGTTCGGAGTCCGTGCGATTCAACGGCAGCTGATGTCACTCCTCCAGAGATTTACGGCGGCGGGAGTTCTAGAGAAGAGATCCGCTCGAGCTGGAGTCTCGTGGCGTTGACTGTATATCATCGAATCACACAACGCTGACTGGGCGTGACCTTTTTCTTTCTCATCTCTGCAGGTGAACTCCGTCGACTTGACCTACGGCTTCGTCGCCCGCGGGACGAGCGCCGCGTTCGCACGCCGCCGCTCCCTTTGTGTTTTCTGTCGGCGACTTGACTGAACTAAATACCTGAAAACTCTAATGGATGCAAACAGACCTGCTGACCCGCGCCCTCGACAGCGACTCAGCCAAGATAACAGGACTATAAATAGTGCGAGCGGTGAACTCCCTCGCCCTCGTCTCTGGCCTTCAGTCCATCCAGAGAAACTCGTTCCTTCACTCCGTCTCCGAGGACGGTTAAGACCAACACCGAGCGTTGCGTGTATGAAATGTTAATAAAGGAGGACGTCACACAGGCACGATAAACATGCACGAACTCAACCTAAAATCCACCGCAGGTTCTTATGCAACCACGGAGATTAGCGCCGCGCTGACGTAACGTGCCGGCGCCTGAGAGTTACCGCCGCGCGTCTTTCGCCGCTCGGGAACATAAAGGGCGAATAAAAACAAACAGATTTGGGTTCGCTCGGCCGGCGCAGCTACTGAGTAAACTCAAACAAGGGATGGAACCGTGTCAGCGCCTGACTCAGCCGCCGCCGGGCACCGAGGGGCGGAATGAGTCACCCGGGGGCCGGCGGCGTCCCGCTCCTGTTTAAGGAAACTGAAGCGTGTGTGCAGAACAGGAACCGGCTGACAGCTCGGGTCCAAACTATGATGCTTTTATTAAACAAGCAGTGAGCTGAGGTGATATGTACACGCAGTATATACAGTGTGAGCTCTGAACTGACTCCAGGACAGCAGTTGTTGGACTGTGCATGTGGGAGTGCCTGGCCCCGCAGGCTGCAGGGCCCGGTGTTTGCCAGCCAGGCGCTGGGCGGGTCCGTAACAACCAGTAGGCTGCAGCGGGAACCCGGCGCCGCGGTGAAACCCGAGCCAGAGGTGTTTTTTGCGAAAGCGTCGAAGTGGCGTACGACGGCGTACCTGCGGCGCTGCGGGGGCCCTGCGCGGGTTTCATGGCGGGAGCTGCGTGCTGACAGGTTGACAGTTGGCGACGCATTAAACGCTTCTGCGGAGTGTGAGGTGATAATTTCTCACACGTCACTTCCTGTACGGGGCGAACACGTGTCGTGCAAAAAAAAAAACTGTACGTGGAACGATCATTAACTCCAATATTTCACAAATTCCTTTAACAATAAGAACTTTCTTTACGAGGGGAAAACACTTGAGTCAGCCCACGGTGCTTGCCTAATCCCGACTGGACTAGAAACCACTCCTTTTACATTCCCGGAGGCGCGTTTCCATGGCAACCGTGGCACAGCTGTGTGCACAGCGGCTGTGCGCTCGCGTGCGTGTGTGTACATTGCGTCGTACGAGTTTCTGCGTTCGACGCGGCGCTCGTTTTTTAGTTAAGGTCACGTTCGCTTCAGTCGCTCCGCCGCCCTCGGTTTTTAATGGCCGTGCGTGCGCGCGAGGGTTCGACGAGTCATTGTGCAAACACTGACTGCAGGTATAAACGCACACGTGTGTGTGTGTGTGTGTGTGTGTGTGCGCGATCGTTCCTGAACGCCGAAAGGCCGGGCCGACTTTGTTCTGCGCACGTGTAAACACGCCGCTTATAGGTTCACGTGGGAAATCCTCATGTACATCTGCATTTCCAGGAACTTAAAGTGTGTGTGTGTGTGTGTGTGTGTGTGTGGTGGAAAGTGTGTGTAAACAAGCTGTATTATGTCACCGCGGAGTCATTTAATGAGCTGCTGGCTACAACCTGAGCCCCATTGTTCAGCCTGCATGTGTTTACATTTTGCTAAATTGGCAGCGTTTATAGCGGCTGTATTAGTTATCTGCAGCTCTTTCCCTGCACAAACTACCACCCTGCCAGCAGTTTAAAAAAATAAATAATAAATATAAAAAAAAAAAAAAGTTCGCACTGACTCAGCAAACTTCAGAGAAAGACCGATAATTTCCAGCATTTTTCCAAAATGACTTTCCAGCAGGAAAGGGAGCGGGGCTGTAATTTTGTGCTGCCGTGTTGGGCCGAGTTTTTAAACGACGTCTGAAACTAACTAACATGTGGCACCAGAGGACGGGAGGTTCATCCTCTGCGGCTCATGAACCGCATGACGTTTAGCTCCAAACTCCAGTCAGAGAATCCATCCATCCTCTGGGGACCACGAATATCTGCATAAAAACTTTGCCTGTTCGACGGCGCATGGCTAAATAATTCAAGTCAAACCCCACGTCGTGCGGTCACGCCTTCACATCTGCTTCCCCCTTCAGCTGCTCAGCTGTCATCAGGCGGCACCTGTCAGTCACAGCTCTGGGGTGGACACCTTCCTCGCTAAGGGTTCGCTTTATTAATCCGGCGCGCGAAGGCGACAGCCGCCGACGTCTCGCCAATTTAGCGAGCGGCTGCGCAAGTCCCGGCAGATCCTGTTCTACAGAACCATCTCTACATGTGCAGCAAAAACAAATGGTGGTTTCTGCGTTTTATCAGCAGCCGCAGCACAAAGACAGAGCGACCGCTTCAACCAGTTCCAAGCTTCAGGGGGGAGGAAAGAAAATTCCTGTCGACGGTTAAAACGCACAACACTTTCACAACGTTTGTCCCTGGAGGGATTTCACCTGCTCGTTGGGCGAATTCTTTTGTTTTCTCTCCCACTCCTCCCCAAAGTAATTCCTCTTAGCTCTGGGTTAATGCCCCCCCCCCCCCCTCGGGGGGGCGACACTCGACAACTATGTTGTTCGCTCTCGGGAAATGTTGTGTGTTTTCACGAAATTCCCGAGTTTCAAAGCCAGGAGTGTTTTTTTTCTGAGGAACAGGAGGATATACCTGTCTGAAGCTCCTGAGGGTTTGTTCCAGAAACCATGAATCATGACAGATCACTGTTATCGTCCCATCTGCTGACTCAGCACTTTTCTGCACCGACAGGCTCTCACTGAAGAGAATCTGATCCACATCTTCTCCAGCTCCTTGTTCAGGCCTCTGCTGAAGCTTCTCGTCTTCTTTCTTCTCCATGTTGCCGCTTGGCTTCATCTGCCGCCGTTTGTCGACCGGATCGGCGCCGGTTCGCCGGCCTGGGTCCGGAACGGTCCCACGGGCTCATTCTGGACCACCTGTACAGGTGTCTTCCATCTTGACCCTGGGACGTCCGGCCCGTCGTCCACGTCTTCACGTCAGGTGGGCGGCAGCTCGGCAGGTCCACGTTGCGACGAAAAGTATCCGGAGAATCTAATCTCCACCGACGAGGCTTCGCCGCCGCACAGCTGATAAGCAGCTGGTTCTTCGGCCTGTCGCACGACTTCTCACTTTCTTTCACTTCCCGTTCGGCGCCGCACTGAGAGACTTTGACTTTAACTCGGGTTCCTTCTCTTTCCTCGCAGGACAAAAACGCCGTGACGTGGAGCTGCGCGGCGACACCAGGAAGAAGTCCCGTTCCTCCTGGATTCGGCGCCGACCCGTGAGGTACGTTATCGGCGGCGGATGTAAACGCGCGTGCGAGCTCGGCTCCGGGGAGTTTAACAACCGTTGCGTCTTTCCTCTGTTTTAGCGAGGCGGCGCCGGGCGAGAAAACCTGAACCGCCCCCCCCCAACGACCATGGCGACCACACGAGCGCCGTTTAATGAGCCTGACCACGCCCTCGCCTCAGGGGCCGCGGAGAAATGGTCGTTTTCCTGCGACGGGGGCGCGACGTCGTATCCGCCAGATAAGATCTGAACTTTTTCCCCGAACTCTCCCCCGCACCTCTGCGCTCCATCGCCGCTACCGGGACGACGCCTGGACGGGTCGCTGCCACGCGCCAGTCAGACTCCGTCCAATCACAAGTCTGGAAGTTCACAAAGAGCCGTGACAACAGCAACACAACAAACACGCCTCCGGCCGCCGCCGTGATGTCATCCTCTAGCAAAACTAAGCGTTTTCACCGCTAAGCTGTTTGTGGGCCGTACAGAACCGGGTCCGGCAGAACACGCAGAACGTTTGAATGTAAAGTTTGCGTCGTACGAAATGTTTCCGCTGCGACTCGCTGACGGTGAAGCGACCAATAGGAAGTGAGCGCTGCCAGAGCAAACGCACACACACACACACACACACACACACAGATAAAGACGCGCTAACAAACATGTTTCACAGTAAAACTGCAGTGGTTCTGTGTTTTCGCCGTGTGTACAGGATGGAAGTATTCATATTACTGCTGTAGCAGAAAAAAAAAAGTTGTAACCTTGTACTTTTAATACGGTCCTGGTTTACTTTAACTCATCACCGTGTGTTGGAGCTTCTGTCAGCGTTTGGCTCAGTTATCTCCTCTTCACGCTGCCGAGTCACGAGGTCTCAGCAGCCGAAGCGATTGTATCCTGATTTTTTATTATTTGACCTGAGCTAACGTACTCAACCCAATCTCCCCAACCTTTGCTCTGCGAACCGCCGCGCCAGCTGAAACAGAACCCGTCTGAACCGGGCCGCGGTTCTGGACCGACTGGAGGAATCCAGCTGTGTGTGTGTGTGTGTGTGTGTGTGTGTGTGTGTGTATCTTATCATATCATATCTCATCGTGAGCCCAGAGGCTGCTGCAGGGAAACTGTTCACACTCTTCAGTAATATTTACAACAAGCACGGGCTTGATCGTCTTTACTGTACCAGTTGGTGAAAGTTGCGGCTGCAGCTTCGTTTTCCCTCTTTATCCAACCGCTTCAAGATGTCCGGCGGCTTTTACGTAAGAACGAAAACGTCACGTTTGCCGCAGGTACAATGAGACGGATCATCATGTGAGTCGCGACTGTCCCTCTGAGCGTTAATAAATTGCCTCGTTGTCACATGTCGTGTGTCGTGTGTTGTTTTGCGTGGATCACGCGCCGTTTCACTTTGATCGGGCCACATATAATCGGAGCGAGCGAGAGAATGTGTCACACCTGCACGGCAGGTTTTTCCCTACGCAGCGTCAACAACACCTGAGTCACAGGCTGCGGATCGAGGCCCGAACCCGAACGAGCAATACACAGTTATAAAAACAAAAAAAAAAAAAAATGGAACAAGTGAAGGTTTCTCTGTCATTATCACGACCGCGCGAGGTTAACCAGTTTCTTTTTGGATCCTTCATTTGTCCAGGGAGGAGTGACTCAGCGTGGATATTTACAGTCACACACACACACACACACACACACACACACACTCCCGCGACCCAGTGCGAGCACAGTCTTGCCCTGTTGGCGGCAGACGGGACGAGGGGGTCGGGCTGCCTTGCTCGAGGGCATTAAATATTTGAACAACAGGTCTCCTTACACTCAGTAACCCCCTCCCCACCCACACACACACACACACACACACACACACACACACACACCTCCACCCTCCACCAGTTCCTGAACTGACACAAAACAAATGCGATGCATGACTGAAGCAGCTCAGTGTCACAGTGGATGTTTTCAAACGGGACAGGGGGTGGGAAACACACCTTTACACAACACACACAACTTCACTGCCCCCCCGTCCCGTCCCGTCAGCTGGTGAAACATGGTGCACTGAGGTGGGGGGGTGGATAAAGGTGGGGCCTCTCACAGACTTTCTCATTAGTTTAAATTCTGCAGGAGAACGTGATTTACTACGAGTTTACGCAACATCTCTAATAATAAACACACAGTGTTTATCTACGTGCACGGCACTGATCGGCTGTCAATGAGGCATGTGATCGATACAGCTATCGATCCGTGTGTCTGACTCACATTGGCCTGTGGAAGCCGTCCAGCTCCTCGCCGTCCGGGAAGAACACGTCCCCTCCGTCGGCTTTGCGCTTGGACTTCTTCCGTTTCAGCTTGAACGACAGCAGCCGCTTCCCCTTCTTCTCCTTCGGGGAAACGGGCAACGCGTCGTCGGGCGACGCGGCGCCGTCTCCCGGGCTGAGGGGACCGGAGCAGCAGGTGAGGAAAGTTTGCATTTTAAACACCTTTTATGCTATGGAGGTGTATGAAAGACCATTCCTGATGTTTTGGGCGTTTTCAGCCATTTTTCATTTTTGATGTTATCGACATTTTTCAGCTTTTTTCGACATAGTATAGTATGGCGTTTTTTGGTGTTTTTTGAGGACATGCAAGGCTATGACCTCTTTTGACCTTTTTTTACATTTTAAACACCTCTTCTGCTATGGAGGTTGTATGAAAGACCATTGCTGATGTTTTGGGGCGTTTTCAGCCATTTTCATTTTTTGACATTTTTCAGCTTTTTTCGACATAGTATAGTATGGCATTTTTTGTGTTTTTGGGACATGCTAGGCTATGACCTCTTTTGACCTTTTTTGCATTTTAAACACCTTTTATGCTATGGAGGGTGTATGAAAGACCATTGCTGATGTTTTTGGGTGTTTTCAGCCATTTTCATTTTTTGGCATTTTTCAGCTTTTTTCGACATAGTATAGTATGGCGTTTTTTTTGTGTTTTTGGACATGCCAGGCTATGACCTTTTTTGAACTTTTTTTTTTTTTAGCATTTTAAACACCTTTTATGCCATGGAGATTGTATGGAAGACCATTCCTGATGTTTTGGGGCGTTTTCAGCCATTTTCATTTTTTGACATTTTTCAGCTTTTTTCGACATAGTATAGTATGGCATTTTTTGTGTTTTTGGACATGCTGGGCTATGACCTCTTTTGACCTTTTTTGCATTTTAAACACCTTTTATGCTATGGAGGGTGTATGAAAGACCATTCCTGATGTTTTGGGGCGTTTTCAGCCATTTTCATTTTTTGACATTTTTCAGCTTTTTTCGACATAGTATAGTATGACGTATTTTTTGTCTTTTGGGACATGCTAGGCTATGACCTCTTTTGACCTTTTTTTGCATTTTAAACACCTTTTATGCTATGGAGGGTGTATGAAAGACCATTCCTGATGTTTTGGGGCATTTTCAGCACTTTTCATTTTTTGACATTTTTCAGCTTTTTTCGACATAGTATAGTATGACGTATTTTTTGTCTTTTGGGACATGCTAGGCTATGACCTCTTTTGACCTTTTTTGCATTTAAACACCTTTTATGCTATGGAGGGTGTATGAAAGACCATTCCTGATGTTTTTGGGGCATTTTCAGCCATTTTCATTTTTTTTGACATTTTTCAGCTTTTTTTCGATAGTATGGCATTTTTTTTGTGTTTTGGGACATGCTAGGCTATGACCTCTTTTGACCTTTTTTTTTGCAAAAAAAACGCCATACTATACTATGTCAAAAAAAGCGAAAAAATGTCAAAAAATGAAAATGGCTGAAAATGCCCCAAAACATCAGGAACGATGGTTTATCCACCCTCCATAGCATAAAAGGTGTTTAAAATGCAAAAAAAGTCAAAAAGAGGTCATAGCATAACATGTCCCAAAAACACAAAAAAACTGTCGAAAAAAGCGAAAAAATGTGAAAAAATGAAAATGGCTGAAAATACCCCAAAATATCAGTAATGATGGTTTATCCACCCTCCATAGCATAAAAGGTGTTTAAAATGCAAAAAAAGGTCAAAAGAGGTCATAACCTAGCATGTCCCAAAAACACAAAAAAAACGCCATACTATACTATGTCAAAAAAAGCCAAAAAATGTCAAAAAATGAAAATGGCTGAAAATGCCCCAAAACATCAGGAATGGTCTTTCATCCACCCTCCATAACATAAAAGGTGTTTAAAATGCAAAAAAAGTTCAAAAGAGGTCATAGCCTAGCATGTCCCAAAAAACAAAAAAAAATGCCATACTATACTATGTCGAAAAAAAAGCCAAAAATGTCAAAAAAATGAAAATGGCTGAAAATGCCCCAAAACATCAGGAACGGTGGTTTATCCACCCTCCATAGCATAAAAGGTGTTTAAAATGCAAAAAAAAAAGGTCAAAAAGAGGTCATAGCCTACCATGTCCCAAAAACACAAAAAAAAAATATGTATACTATACTATGTCAAAAAAAGCCAAAAATGTCAAAAAAATGAAAATGGCTGAAAATGCCCCAAAACATCAGGAATGGTGGTTTATCCACCCTCCATAGCATAAAAAGGTGTTTAAAATGCAAAAAAAAGGTCAAAAGAGGTCATCATAGCCTACCATGTCCCAAAAACACAAAAAAAACTGCCATACTATACTATGTCGAAAAAAAGCCAAAAAATGTCAAAAAAATGAAAATGGCTGAAAATGCCCCAAAACATCAGGAATGGTGGTTTATCCACCCTCCATAGCATAAAAGGTGTTTAAAATGCAAAAAAAAAAAAAAAAAGAGGTCATAGCCTAGCATGTCCCAAAAACACAAAAAAAACTACTATACTATATGTCGAAAAAAAGCCAAAAAATGTCAAAAAAAAATGAAAATGGCTGAAAATGCCCCAAAAACATCAGGAATGGTGGTTTCATCCACCTCCATAGCATAAAAGGTGTTTAAAATGCAAAAAAAAAAGGTCAAAAAGAGGTCATAGCCCTAGCATGTCCCAAAAACACAAAAAAAAATATACTATGTATACTATACTAAAAAAAAAAGCTGAAAAATGTCAAAAAAATGAAAATGGCTGAAAACGCCCCAAAACATCAGGAACGGTGTTTCATCCACCCTCCATAGCATAAAAGGTGTTTAAAATGCAAAAAAAGGTCAAAAGAGGTCATAGCCGAGCATGTCCCAAAAACACAAAAAAAATACTACTATACTATGTCGAAAAAAAAGCCAAAAAAAAATCAAAAAAATGAAAATGGCTGAAAATGCCCCAAAACATCAGGAATGGTGTTTCATCCACCCTCCATAGCATAAAAGGTGTTTAAAATGCAAAAAAAGGTCAAAATAGGTCATAGCGGAGCATGTCCCAAAAACACAAAAAAAACGCCATACTATACTATGTCAAAAAAAGCCAAAAAATGTCAAAAAATGAAAATGGCTGAAAATGCCCCAAAACATCAGGAATGGTCTTTCATCCACCCTCCATAACATAAAAGGTGTTTAAAATGCAAAAAAAGTTCAAAAGAGGTCATAGCCTAGCACCATGTCCCAAAAACACAAAAAAAACATACTATACTATGTCGAAAAAAAAGCTGAAAAATGTCAAAAAAAAATGAAAATGGCTGAAAATGCCCCAAAACATCAGGAATGGTGGTTTCATCCACCCTCCATAGCATAAAAGGTGTTTAAAATGCAAAAAAAAAAAGGTCAAAAAAGAGGTCATAGCCTAGCATGTCCCAAAAACACAAAAAAAAAAATGCCATACTATACTATGTCGAAAAAAGCCGAAAAATGTCAAAAAATGAAAATGGCTGAAAACGCCCCAAAACATCAGGAATGGTGTTTCATCCACCCTCCATAGCATAAAAGGTGTTTAAAATGCAAAAAAAGGTCAAAAGAGGTCATAGCCGAGCATGTCCCAAAAACACAAAAAAACCCATACTATACTATGTCGAAAAAAGCCAAAAAATGTCAAAAAATGAAAATGGCTGAAAATGCCCCAAAACATCAGGAATGGTGTTTCATCCACCCTCCATAGCATAAAAGGTGTTTAAAATGCAAAAAAAGGTCAAAAGAGGTCATAGCACAACATGTCCCAAAAACACAAAAAAACGCCATACTATACTAAAAAAAAAAAAGCTGAAAATGTCAAAAAAATGAAAATGGCTGAAAATGCCCCAAAACATCAGGAATGGTGTTTTCATCCACCCTCCATAGCATAAAAAGGTGTTTAAAATGCAAAAAAAAGGTCAAAAAGAGGTCATAGCCTAGCATGTCCCAAAAACACAAAAAAACCATACTATACTATGTCGAAAAAAAGCTGAAAAATGTCAAAAAAATGAAAATGGCTGAAAATGCCCCAAAAACATCAGGAATGGTGGTTTCATACACACCTCCATAGCATAAAAGGTGTTTAAAATGCAAAAAAAAAAGTCAAAAGAGGTCATAGCCTAGCATGTCCCAAAAACACAAAAAAAAAACGCCATACTATACTATGTCGAAAAAAAAAGCTGAAAAATGTCAAAAAAATGAAAATGGCTGAAAACGCCCCAAAACATCAGGAATGGTGTTTCATCCACCCTCCATAGCATAAAAGGTGTTTAAAATGCAAAAAAAAAAGGTCAAAAGAGGTCATAACCTAGCATGTCCCAAAAACACAAAAAAAAATACATACTATACTAAAAAAAAAAAAAAAAATGTCAAAAAAAAAAATGAAAATGGCTGAAAACGCCCCAAAACATCAGGAATGGTGTTTCATACACCCCCTCCATAGCATAAAAGGTGTTTAAAATGCAAAAAAAAAAAGGTCAAAAAGAGGTCATAGCCTAGCATGTCCCAAAAACACAAAAAAACGCCATACTATACTATGTCGAAAAAAAAGCTGAAAAATGTCAAAAAATGAAAATGGCTGAAAAATGCCCCAAAACATCAGGAATGGTGTTTCATACACCCTCCATAGCATAAAAGGTGTTTAAAATGCAAAAAAAAAAGGTCAAAAGAGGTCATAGCCTAGCATGTCCCAAAAACACAAAAAAAACGCCATACTATACTATGTCGAAAAAAAGCTGAAAAATGTCAAAAAAAAAAATGAAAATGGCTGAAAATGCCCCAAAACATCAGGAATGGTGTTTTTCATACACCCTCCATAGCATAAAAGGTGTTTTAAAAATGCAAAAAAAAAAGGTCAAAAAGAGGTCATAGCCTAGCATGTCCCAAAAACACAAAAAAAAAGGTCACCATACTATACTATGTCAAAAAAGCCAAAAAATGTCAAAAAAAAATGAAAATGGCTGAAAATGCCCCAAAACATTGGGAATGGTCTTTCATCCACCCTCCATAACATAAAAGGTGTTTAAAATGCAAAAAAAAGGTCAAAATAGGTCATAGCGGACCATGTCCCAAAAAACACAAAAAAAAAAAATACTATACTATGTCGAAAAAAAAGCTGAAAAATGTCAAAAAATGAAAATGGCTGAAAATGCCCCAAAACATCAGGAATGGTGGTTTATACACCCTCCATAGCATAAAAGGTGTTTAAAATGCAAAAAAAAAAGGTCAAAAAGAGGTCATAGCCAGCATGTCCCAAAAACACAAAAAAAAAATCATACTATACTATGTCGAAAAAAAAAAGCCAAAAAATGTCAAAAAAATGAAAATGGCTGAAAATGCCCCAAAAACATCAGGAATGGTCTTTCATACACCCTCCATAGCATAAAAGGTGTTTAAAATGCAAAAAAAAAGGTCAAAAAGAGGTCATAGCCTAGCATGTCCCAAAACACAAAAAAAAAAATGCCATACTATACTATGTCGAAAAATGCTGAAAAATGTCAAAAAATGTCAAAAAATGGCTGAAAATGCTGAAAATGCCCAAAAACATCAGGAATGGCGTTTCATGCATCCTCCATAGCATAAAAGGTGTTTAAAATGCAAAAAAAGTCAAAAAGAGGTCATAGCCTAGCATGTCCCAAAAACACAAAAAAAAAAATACTATACTATGTCGAAAAAAAAAAAGCTGAAAAATGTCAAAAAATGAAAATGGCTGAAAATGCCCCAAAACATCAGGAATGGTGTTTCATACACCCTCCATAGCATAAAAGGTGTTTAAAATGCAAAAAAAAAAAAAGTCAAAAGAGGTCATAGCCTAGCATGTCCCAAAAACACAAAAAAAACCATACTATACTATGTCGAAAAAAAAAGCCAAAATGTCAAAAAAAAATGAAAATGGCTGAAAAAAACGCCCCAAAACATCAGGAATGGTGTTTCATACACACCCTCCATAGCATAAAAGGTGTTTAAAATGCAAAAAAAAAAGGTCAAAAGAGGTCATAACCTAGCATGTCCCAAAAACACAAAAAAAAATACTATACTATGTCAAAAAAAGCTGAAAAATGTCAAAAAATGTCAAAAAAAATGAAATGGCTGAAAATGCCCAAAAACATCAGGAATGGTGTTTTCATACACCCTCCATAGCATAAAAGGTGTTTAAAATGCAAAAAAAAAGGTCAAAAGAGGTCATAACCTAGCATGTCCCAAAAACACAAAAAAAAACCATACTATACTATGTCGAAAAAAAAAAGAAAAAATGTCAAAAAAAAAAAAAATGGCTGAAAATGCCCCAAAAACATCAGGAATGGTGTTTCATACACCCTCCATAGCATAAAAGGTGTTTAAAATGCAAAAAAAAAAGTCAAAAGAGGTCATAGCCTAGCATGTCCCAAAAACACAAAAAAAATCATACTATACTATGTCGAAAAAAAAAATGCTGAAAAATGTCAAAAAATGAAAAGTGCTGAAAATGCCCCAAAACATCTGGAATGGTGTTTCATGCACCCTCCATTGCATAAAAAGGTGTTTAAAATGCAAAAAAAAATCAAAATAGGTCATCGCCTAGCATGTCCCAAAAACAGAAAAATATACCATACTATACTATGCGAAAAAGACAAAAAATGTCAAAAAATGAAAAGTGCTGTAAATGCCCCAAAACATCAGGAATGGTGTTTCATGCACCCTCCATTGCATAAAGGTGTTTAAAATGCAAAAAAAAGGTCAAAAAGAGGTCATAACCTAGCATGTCCCAAAAAACACAAAAAAAAATACTATACTATATCGAAAAAAAAAGCTGAAAAAATGTCAAAAAAAATGAAAATGGCTGAAAATGCCCCAAAACATCAGGAATGGCGTTTCATACACCCTCCATAGCATAAAAGGTGTTTAAAATGAAAAAAAGTCAAAACAGGTCATAACCTAGCATGTCCCAAAAACACAAAAAAAAATATACTATACTATGTCGAAAAAAAATGAAAAATGTCAAAAAAAAAATGGCTGAAAATGCCCCAAAACATCAGGAATGGTGTTTCATACACCCTCCATAGCATAAAAGGTGTTTAAAATGCAAAAAAAAAGGTCAAAAAGAGGTCATAACCTAGCATGTCCCAAAAAAACACACAAAAACGCCATACTATACTACTATGTCGAAAAAAAGCTGAAAAATGTGAAAAAAATGAAAAGTGCTGAAAATGCCCCAAAACATCAGGAATGGTGTTTCATGCACCCTCCATAGCATAAAAGGTGTTTAAAATGCAAAAAAAGTCAAAAGAGGTCACAGCCCAGCATGTCCCAAAAACACAAAAAAATGCCATGTATACTATGTCGAAAAAAGCTGAAAAATGTCAAAAAAAAAAAAGAAAATGGCTGAAAATGCCCCAAAACATCAGGAACGGTGTTTCATACACCCTCCATAGCATAAAAAAGTGTTTAAAATGCAAAAAAAAAAAAAAGAAAGGTCATAACCTAGCATGTCCCAAAAACACAAAAAAAATGTCGAAAAAAGCCGAAAAATGTCAAAAAATGAAAATGGCTGAAAATGCTCCAAAACATCACGAACGGACTTTCATACACTCTCCATAGCATAAAAGGTGTTTAAAATGCAAAAAAAAAAAGTCAAAAGAGGAGGCATAACCTAGCATGTCCCAAAAACACAAAAAAAAATGCCATACTATACTATGTCGAAAAAAAAAAAATGCCAAAAAAAATGTCAAAAAATGAAAATGGCTGAAAATGCTCCAAAACATCAGGAATGGTGTTTCATACACCCTCCATAGCATAAAAGGTGTTTAAAATGCAAAAAAAAGGTCAAAATAGGTCATAACCAGCATGTCCCAAAAACACAAAAAACCATACTATACTATGTCGAAAAAAAAAAAAAATGCTGAAAAATGTGTCAAAAAAAAAAATGGCTGAAAAACGCCCCAAAACATCAGGAATGGTGTTTTTCATACACTCTCCATAGCATAAAAGGTGTTTAAAATGCAAAAAAAAGTCAAAAGAGGTCATAACCTAGCATGTCCCAAAAACACAAAAAAAACATACATACTATACTATGTCGAAAAAAGAAAAAATGTCAAAAATGAAAATGGCTGAAAATGCCCCAAAAACATCAGGAATGGTGTTTCATACACTCTCCATAGCATAAAAGGTGTTTAAAATGCAAAAAAAGGTCAAAAGAGGTCATAACCTAGCATGTCCCAAAAACACAAAAAAATGCCATACTATACTATGTCGAAAAAAGCCGAAAAATGTCAAAAAAAAAAAAATGAAATGGCTGAAAAAATGCCCCAAAACATCAGGAATGGTGTTTCATACACCCTCCATAGCATAAAAGGTGTTTAAAATGCAAAAAAAAGTCAAAAGAGGTCATAACCTAGCATGTCCCAAAAACACAAAAAAATACCATACTATACTATGTCGAAAAAAGCCGAAAAATGTCAAAAAATGAAAATGGCTGAAAATGCGCCAAAACATCAGGAACGGACTTTCATACACTCTCCATAGCATAAAAGGTGTTTAAAATGCAAAAAAAGGTCAAAAGAGGTCATAACCTAGCATGTCCCAAAAACACAAAAAAATGCCATACTATACCATGTCGAAAAAAGCTGAAAAATGTCAAAAAATGAAAATGGCTGAAAATGCTCCAAAACATCAGGAATGGTGTTTCATACCCCCTCCATGGCATAAAAGGTGTTTAAAATGCAAAAAAAGGTCAAAAGAGGTCATAACCTAGCATGTCCCAAAAACACAAAAAAATGCCATACTATACTATGTCGAAAAAAGCCGAAAAATGTCAAAAAATGAAAATGGCTGAAAATGCTCCAAAACATCAGGAATGGTGTTTTCATACCCTCCATAGCATAAAAGGTGTTTAAAATGCAAAAAAAAAAAAGGTCAAAAGAGGTCATAACCTAGCATGTCCCAAAAAAAACAAAAAAAAAAATACTATACTATGTCGAAAAAAGCCAAAAAATGTCAAAAAAAATGAAAATGGCTGAAAATGCTCCAAAAAACATCAGGAATGGTGTTTCATACACCCTCCATAGCATAAAAGGTGTTTAAAAATGCAAAAAAAAAAAGGTCAAAAGAGGTCATAACCTAGCATGTCCCAAAAACAAAAAAACCATACTATACTATGTCGAAAAAAAAAAGCCAAAAATGTCAAAAAAAATGAAAATGGCTGAAAATGCCCCAAAAACATCATCAGGAATGGTGTTTCATACACTCCATAGCATAAAAGGTGTTTAAAATGCAAAAAAAAAAGGTCAAAAAGTCATCATAACCTAGCATGTCCCAAAAACACAAAAAAAAAATACTATACTATGTCGAAAAAAGCTGAAAAATGTCAAAAAAAAAATGAAAATGGCTGAAAATGCCCCAAAACATCAGGAATGGTGTTTTCATACCCTCCATAGCATAAAAGGTGTTTAAAATGCAAAAAAAAAAAAGTCAAAAGAGGTCATAACCTAGCATGTCCCAAAAACACAAAAAAATCAAACCATACTATACTATGTCGAAAAAAAAGCTGAAAAAATGTCAAAAAAAAAAATGAAAATGGCTGAAAATGCGCCAAAACATCAGGAACGGACTTTCATACACTCTCCATAGCATAAAAGGTGTTTAAAATGCAAAAAAAGGTCAAAAGAGGTCATAACCTAGCATGTCCCAAAAACACAAAAAATGCCATACTATACTATGTCGAAAAAAGCCGAAAAATGTCAAAAAATGAAAATGGCTGAAAACGCCCCAAAACATCAGGAATGGTGTTTCATACCCTCTCCATGGCATAAGAGGTGTTTAAAATGCAAAAAAAAAAAAACATCAAAAGAGGTCATAACCAGCATGTCCCAAAAACACAAAAAAAATACTAAAATACTAACTGTCGAAAAAAAGCCAAAAATGTCAAAAAAAATGAAAATGGCTGAAAATGCCCCAAAATCATCAGGAATGGTGTTTCATACCTCTCCATAGCATAAAAGGTGTTTAAAATGCAAAAAAAAGTCAAAAGAGGTCATAACCTAGCATGTCCCAAAAACACAAAAAAAATAATACTATACTATGTCGAAAAAAAGCCAAAAAATGTCAAAAAAAATGAAAATGGCTGAAAATGCCCCAAAACATCAGGAATGGTGTTTCATACACCTCCATAGCATAAAAGGTGTTTAAAATGCAAAAAAAAAAAATGTCAATCAAAAGAGGTCATAACCTAGCATGTCCCAAAAACACAAAAAAAAATGCATACTATACTATGTCGAAAAAAAAAAAATGTCAAAAAAATGTAAATGGCTGAAAATGCCCCAAAACATCAGGAACGGTGTTTCATACACCCTCCATAGCATAAAAGGTGTTTAAAATGCAAAAAAAGGTCAAAAGAGGTCATAACCTAGCATGTCCCAAAAACACAAAAAAACCATACATACTATACTATGTCGAAAAAAGCCAAAAAATGTCAAAAAATGAAAATGGCTGAAAATGCCCCAAAACATCAGGAATGGTGTTTCATACACCCTCCATAGCATAAAAGGTGTTTAAAATGCAAAAAAAGGTCAAAAGAGGTCATACCCTAGCATGTCCCAAAAACAGAAAAAAAATGCCATACTATACTATGTCGAAAAAAAAAAGCCAAAAAATGTCAAAAAAAAATGAAAATGGCTGAAAATGCTCCAAAACATCAGGAACGGACTTTCATACACCCTCCATAGCATAAAAGGTGTTTAAAATGCAAAAAAGGGTCAAAAGAGGTCATAACCTAGCATGTCCCAAAAACACAAAAAAACTGTCAAAAAAGGCAAAAAATGTCCAAAAATGAAAATGGCTGAAAATGCCCCAAAACATCAGGAATGGTGTTTTATACACCTCCATAGCATAAAAGGTGTTTAAAATGCAAAAAAAAAAAAAAATCAAAAGAGGTCATAACCTAGCATGTCCCAAAAAACACAAAAAAAATACTATACTATGTCGAAAAAAAGCTGAAAAAATGTCAAAAAAAATGAAAATGGCTGAAAATGCCCCAAAACATCAGGAATGAACTTTTTTTCATACACCCTCCATAGCATAAAAAAGTGTTTAAAATGCAAAAAAAAGGTCAAAAGAGGTCATAACCTAGCATGTCCCAAAAACACAAAAAAAATGCCATACTATATACTATGTCGAAAAAAGCCAAAAAAATGTCAAAAAAAAATGAAAATGGCTGAAAATGCCCCAAAACATCAGGAATGGTGGTTCATACACCCTCCATAGCATAAAAGGTGTTTAAAATGCAAAAAAAAAAAAAAGGTCAAAAGAGGTCATAACCTAGCATGTCCCAAAAACACAAAAAAAAATACTATACTATGTCTAAAAAAAATGCTGAAAAATGTCAAAAAAATGAAAATGGCTGAAAATGCCCCAAAACATCAGGAATGGTGTTTCATACACCCTCCATAGCATAAAAGTGTGTTTAAAATGCAAAAAAAAAAGGTCAAAAGAGGTCATAACCTAGCATGTCCCAAAAACACAAAAAAAAAATGCATACTATACTATGTCGAAAAAAAGCTGAAAAAATGTCAAAAAATGAAAATGGCTGAAAATGCCCCAAAACATCATCAGGAATGGTGTTTTTATACACCCTCCATAGCATAAAAGGTGTTTAAAATGCAAAAAAGGTCAAAAGAGGTCATAACCTAGCATGTCCCAAAAACACAAAAAAACGCCATACTATACTATGTCGAAAAAAGCCAAAAAATGTCAAAGAAATGAAAATGGCTGAAAACGCCCCAAAACATCAGGAATGGTGTTTCATCCACCCTCCATAGCATAAAAGGTGTTTAAAATGCAAAAAAAGGTCAAAAGAGGTCATAACCTAGCATGTCCCAAAAACACAAAAAAACGCCATACTATACTATGTCGAAAAAAGCCAAAAAATGTCAAAAAATGAAAATGGCTGAAAATGCCCCAAAACATCAGGAATGGTGTTTCATCCACCCTCCATAGCATAAAAGGTGTTTAAAATGCAAAAAAAGGTCAAAAGAGGTCATCGCCGAGCATGTCCCAAAAACAGAAAAAAAAAATACTATACTATGTCGAAAAAAAGCTGAAAAAAAAAAAAAAAATGAAAATGGCTGAAAATGCCCCAAAACATCAGGAATGGTGTTTCATACACCCTCCATAGCATAAAAAAAGTGTTTAAAATGCAAAAAAAAGGTCAAAAAGAGGTCATAACCTAGACATGTCCCAAAAACACAAAAAAACTGTACTATACTATACTATGTCGAAAAAAGCCAAAAAATGTCAAAAAAATGAAAATGGCTGAAAATGCCCCAAAACATCAGGAATGGTGGTTCATACCCTCCATAGCATAAAAGGTGTTTAAAATGCAAAAAAAAAGGTCAAAAGAGGTCATAACCTAGCATGTCCCAAAAACACAAAAAAAACATATACTATACTATGTCGAAAAAAAGCCAAAAAATGTCAAAAAAATGAAAATGGCTGAAAATGCCCCAAAACATCAGGAATGGTGGTTTCATACACCCTCCATAGCATAAAAGGTGTTTAAAATGCAAAAAAAAGGTCAAAAGAGGTCATAACCTAGCATGTCCCAAAAAACACAAAAAAAAAATATAAATACTATGTCGAAAAAAAGCCAAAAAATGTCAAAAAAAAAAAAAATGGCTGAAAATGCCCCAAAACATCAGGAATGGTGGTTTATACACCCTCCATAGCATAAAAGGTGTTTAAAATGCAAAAAAAAAAATCAAAAGAGGTCATAACCAGCATGTCCCAAAAACACAAAAAAACGCCATACTATACTATGTCGAAAAAAGCCAAAAAATGTCAAAAAATGAAAATGGCTGAAAATGCCCCAAAACATCAGGAATGGTGTTTTATCCACCCTACATAGCATAAAAGGTGTTTAAAATGCAAAAAAAGGTCAAAAGACGTCATAACCTAGGATGTCCCAAAAACACAAAAAAAACGCCATACTATACTATGTCGAAAAAAGGCCAAAAATGTCAAAAATGAAAATGGCTGAAAATGCCCCAAAACATCAGGAATGGTGGTTTATCCACCCTCCATAGCATAAAAGGTGTTTAAAATGCAAAAAAAGGTCAAAAGAGGTCATAACCGAGCATGTCCCAAAAACACAAAAAAACGCCATACTAAACTATGTCGAAAAAAGCCAAAAATGTCAAAAAATGAAAATGGCTGAAAACGCCCCAAAACATTAGGAACGGTGTTTCATCCACCCTCCATAGCATAAAAGGTGTTTAAAATGCAAAAAAATGTCAAAAGAGGTCATAACCCAGCATGTCCCAAAAACAAAAAAAAACGCCATACTATACTATGTCGAAAAAAGCCAAAAAATGTCAAAAAATGAAAATGGCTGAAAATGCCCCAAAACATCAGGAACGATGGTTTATCCACCCTCCATAGCATAAAAGGTGTTTAAAATGCAAAAAAAGGTCAAAAGAGGTCATAGCCGAGCATGTCCCAAAAACACAAAAAAAACTGTCGAAAAAAGCCAAAAAATGTCAAAAAATGAAAATGGCTGAAAATGCCCCAAAACATCAGGAATGGTGTTTTATCCACCCTCCATAGCATAAAAGGTGTTTAAAATGCAAAAAAAGGTCAAAAGAGGTCATAACCTAGATGTCCCAAAAACACAAAAAAAACTGTCATACTAAAAAATGTCAAAAAAGCTGAAAAATGTCAAAAAAATGAAAATGGCTGAAAATGCCCCAAAAACATCAGGAATGATGGTTTCATCCACCCTCCATAGCATAAAAGGTGTTTAAAATGCAAAAAAAAAAAATGGTCAAAAGAGGTCATAACGGACCATGTCCCAAAAACACAAAAAAACGACATACTATACTATGTCGAAAAAAGCCAAAAAAATGTCAAAAAATGAAAATGGCTGAAAATGCCCCAAAACATCAGGAACGGTGGTTTATCCACCCTCCATAGCATAAAAGGTGTTTTTAAAATGCAAAAAAAAAAAGGTCAAAAGAGGTCATAACCTAGCATGTCCCAAAAACACAAAAAAAAAACTACTATACTATGTCAAAAAAAGCCAAAAATGTCAAAAAAAATGAAAATGGCTGAAAATGCCCCAAAAAACATCAGTAATGATGGTTTATCCACCCTCCATAGCATAAAAGGTTTTTACAATGCAAAAAAAGGTCAAAATAGGTCACGGCGGACCATGTCCCAAAAACACAAAAAAAACGCCATACTATACTATGTCAAAAAAAGCCAAAAAATGTCAAAAAATGAAAATGGCTGAAAATGCCCCAAAACATCAGGAATGGTGGTTTATCCACCCTCCATAGCATAAAAGGTGTTTAAAATGCAAAAAAAGGTCAAAAGAGGTCATGTCGGACCATGTCCCAAAAACACAAAAAAACTGTCGAAAAAAGCCAAAAAATGTCAAAAAATGAAAATGGCTGAAAATGCCCCAAAACATCAGGAATGATGGTTTATCCACCCTCCATAGCATAAAAGGTGTTTAAAATGCAAAAAAAAGTCAAAATAGGTCATGGCGGACCATGTCCCAAAAACACAAAAAAAATACTATACTATGTCAAAAAAAGCCAAAAAATGTCAAAAAATGAAAATGGCTGAAAATGCCCCAAAACATCAAGAACGATGGTTTATCCACCCTCCATAGCATAAAAGGTGTTTAAAATGCAAAAAAAGGTCAAAAGAGGTCATAACCTAGCATGTCCCAAAAACACAAAAAAACACAAAAAAACTGTCGAAAAAAGCGAAAAAATGTGAAAAAATGAAAATGGCTGAAAATACCCCAAAATATCAGTAATGATGGTTTATCCACCCTCCATAGCATAAAAGGTGTTTAAAATGCAAAAAAAGGTCAAAAGAGGTCATGTCGGACCATGTCCCAAAAACACAAAAAAAATGTCGAAAAAAGCCAAAAAAATGTCAAAAAATGAAAATGGCTGAAAATGCCCCAAAACATCAAGAACGATGGTTTATCCACCCTCCATAGCATAAAAGGTGTTTAAAATGCAAAAAAAGGTCAAAAGAGGTCATAACCTAGCATGTCCCAAAAACACAAAAAAACTGTCGAAAAAAGCGAAAAAATGTGAAAAAATGAAAATGGCTGAAAATACCCCAAAATATCAGTAATGATGGTTTATCCACCCTCCATAGCATAAAAGGTGTTTAAAATGCAAAAAAAAGTTCAAAAGAGGTCATGTCGGACCATGTCCCAAAAACACAAAAAAAAAATCATATACTATAAAAAAAAAGCCAAAAAATGTCAAAAAAAATGAAAATGGCTGAAAATGCCCCAAAAATCATCAGGAATGGTGGTTTATCCACCCTCCATAGCATAAAAGGTGTTTAAAATGCAAAAAAAAAGGTCAAAAGAGGTCATAACGGACCATGTCATGTCCCAAAAAACACAAAAAAACGCTGTACTATACTAAAAAAAAAAGCCAAAAAATGTCAAAAAATGAAAATGGCTGAAAATGCCCCAAAACATCAGGAATGATGGTTTATCCACCCTCCATAGCATAAAAGGTGTTTAAAATGCAAAAAAAGGTCAAAATAGGTCATGGCGGACCATGTCCCAAAAACACAAAAAAACGCCATACTATACTATGTCAAAAAAGCCAAAAAATGTCAAAAAATGAAAATGGCTGAAAATGCCCCAAAACATCAAGAACGATGGTTTATCCACCCTCCATAGCATAAAAGGTGTTTTAAATGCAAAAAAGTGTCAAAAGAAGTCATAGCATAACATGTCCCAAAAACACAAAAAAACTGTCGAAAAAAGCGAAAAATGTCAAACGTCGTAACCTCTGATGATGACAGACATCTCCCTCTTCAGAGTGGCTGTCGAAGACCTGAGCTTTGAAACAACCCACGGCTTATTATGTCCAACCAACAGCAAGATCATTGAATGGGTCCTGGAGCAGAACAATATTGTAGGATCCTATTTATGACAGTTCTCGGAGGTAAAGATTAAACCGACGATTTCTATGATGCAAGAACCGAACAACACATATCATTAAAAGTTCAATTGTAGGTCTGGAAAAAACTTAATCAGGTGCTACACTGATGAAATATTCCATGTCAGTACAGTAGATGGGTTGTGCAACAACGAAATTTAAATAACGTTCAGAATTGAAGCAGCAGAGGCTGAGAAATCCAGATTTGAAGTCCACAACATGAAAGAAAAAAACAAGACCCTCCATCTCTCATAATGTAACTAATAACAGCTTTTTGTGAGTTATTTCATATTTCACTGATAATATAAAAGACGTTTTCTATATGCCTAAAGACTTGTTTTCTAACAAACTGTCTACGTCTACGTGATCAACATGCATTTTCACAATGCGTGTCGATCACGTAGACAAAGCCTTTCCTGTGGAGATTTTACACCATCGCACAATCTCTGTCAGAGCTGTTGTCTCATTGGTTGAAGCATCAGATAAGGAAAGTCAGTGAACGCTGGTGAAAGAACAAACAGATGAGCTCTGGAGGAGGAAGCTCAGTGAAGACAATAACGGAGTGAGGGCCACTATTCTGCAAGGTTGGTACGCTCTGAAAAAAAAAAACCCTGAACAAAACAGATGAATAAGATCGAAACTTTCTGTGTTTAGATATCTTTATTTGATACAGGTGTGTGATTGTTCATTTACTAACATCATAAGAATGGTGATTTAAAACATTCCAAGCTTTAAAATTGATCATATTCTCAATGTATAGCTGTACATGTAAGGAATATTCTTTTTTAAAGTGTTAAAGAGTTTAAAAGATTATTAAAAGAAGATAAAATTGCATGGACAGAATAGAAATAGAATTGCCAGTTCTGTGAAACAGTAAGAATGGGTTTACAGAGAACCGGTTTTCAGAATTATTATCTGCACAAACAGAGAAGTGAAAGTACTGAAACGAGAGATACTGTTACTACGTTATCAGGTTTGGTTCCCCACATCAGGTTTGTGAAGTATTAACAGTTTCTCACCTGCTGTTACCTGCATCAATGTGACATTATGTGTTTATTACCAGGTTAGTGTGATTTTTAGTCTGATGTTGCAGAGTCACTGTTGCGTTAAGTTGTTATTAGTTTGCAGACCAGCTGTGGGTTGGTTGGGTTGTTGCGTATCTGCGACTCCGTTGCCGGTTCATCGGTTAAACAAACCCTGGTTGATAAGGATCTGATCACCCGCTGAGTTCGGCGTCAGCGCAGATCGTGGTCTCCTGCAGCCTCCACCTGAGCCGGCACTGTGTGATGTGGCTGAAAGTAGGTCGCTCACATCACGGGGGAAGAGCTGAACCAGAACACGGGCTCTTGATCCGTCAACAGACGAAGCTCTTTCGTGTGCGTTTCACTCGACCCGGACATGATTTGCACTCATCATCAGAAAATGATGTGCTTCATTTCTTTGTTTTTCCAGCGTGGTTAACCACGCAGCGTTACAAAACCTTTTACCCACTGGCTTATTGTTTCACTAGAAATGTGTCGCGGCACTTCCCGGTTAACAAGGGAGAACGTACTGATCTTTAAAGAGTAAATAACCATGTATAAAAACATTAGTTACCACGCCGTCCTCACTTCATAATTACTCTGATCATTTTCTTTAATAAAAATCGAGATGCTGTTTCCTACAATTGTTCCATCACAATTAAGTAAATAAACAGAGGTATTATCAGCAAAATGTATTTATCATATCAGGAGTTAACTGATGGAGAAACACTCAAACTTTCAGAAGTTACACATCACAAATTTACAGTAATAAGGGAAACTCTTATGTTATTTTTGTAATTTATCATTGTGTAGCCAACTTTAAGTAAGATAAATATCGTATATTACTGGGTAGTAACATGTAAATGAACTTGAAGCCGCAGAAGTCAAATAAATTCTTGATATCATCAGTTATTCGTCGTCCAGTGTTAATGGTCGTATTTCCTTCTCCAGATCAGAAACATGGAGCTCGTGACTCCAGACTACGATTACAGTGCGAACTTAAGCGAACTGGACGAAGAACTGTGCAACCTGGACCTGGACCCCACTGAGGTCATGACCCAAACGTACGTCCACTCCATCATCTGCGCCCTCGGCCTGATCGGCAACGCCCTGGTCATCGTCACCTACTTGTTCTACAAGAGGACCAAGTCGATGACGGACGTCTACCTCGTCAACGTGGCGGTGTCGGACCTGATCTTTGTGGCGGCGCTGCCGTTCATCATCTACAACGAGCAGCATGGTTGGCTGATGGGTCCCGTGGCCTGCAAGATTCTGAGGTCCACCTACAGCATCAACCTGTACAGCGGCATGCTCCTGCTGGCGTGCATCAGCGCCAACCGCTACGTCGCCATCGTCCAGGCCAGAAGGTCCTTCGGGGCTCGCTCGCAGGCTTTGATCTACAGCCGCCTCATCTGCTCGGCTCTGTGGCTGTTTGCGGTGGCTTTGACTCTGCCCACGCTCGTGTACACCGAGCGCTTTGAAGAGCAGAATC
Source organism: Psettodes erumei (assembly GCA_016785225.1). Taxonomy (NCBI): domain Eukaryota; kingdom Metazoa; phylum Chordata; class Actinopteri; order Pleuronectiformes; family Psettodidae; genus Psettodes; species Psettodes erumei. The sequence continues at coordinate 316,991 of JAFBJZ010000402.1, read as the reverse complement.
TGGGAGCCGGCACCGTCGCTGTCGTCTGTCAGCTGGCGTTCAGCGAGAGCGAAACGGCGAAGCTCATGAAGGTGCTGGTTCCCAGCCTCCAGATGGCCATCGGCTTCCTGCTGCCCCTGCTGGTGATGGTGTTCTGCTACTGCAGCATCGTGTGGACCTTGCTGAGGGCTCAGAGCAGCCAGAGGCACAAGGCGGTCCGGGTGGTTCTGGTCGTGGTTGTGGTTTTCATCGCGTGCCACCTTCCCTACAACGTGACTCTGCTGAAACACACCCTGTCTCTTTTCAAGGAGAGGAGCTGCGAGGCGGAGAAGATCAAACTCCGAGTTCTGGCCGTCTCCAGAAGCGTGGCGTACCTCCACTGCTGTCTGAATCCCATCCTCTACGCCTTCGTCGGGGTGAAGTTCAGGAGCCACTTCCGCCAAATCATGTTGGACCTGTGGTGCTTCAGCAAAAAGTACATCTACTCCGCTCGCTCATCACGCGGGACCTCTGATATTTGCATCTCGGGCTTGAAGTCTTCGGACGTCTCCAGGAACATGTCATCGTTCAGCGCCTGACGCTGCAGCCCCTTCTCAAGGAGATCATTAGCAATGTCCGCACTCCGGCTACATAAATAAAACCCATGTCACTATCATATAGCAAATTAGTCCAGTTTTTCCAGTTTTGCTTGTTGTGTCTGGCACGATTCAGCAGTTTGTAACTGATGTTTAATCAATAGAAAATTGCATCGTCATGTACAGTGATGCTGACGCTCCTCGTATTATCCTGCAGTTCTGTTATTTTAATCCCCGTGAACCTTCATATGCTTGTGTTATGGTTTGTAAAGTTGAGTTCCTCTGTCGTAATGTCTGAATAAACAACATTTCTGAAATCAGAAAATTAACTGAATTTGAAGTTTCACATTTTAGGATATTTGACCGTTCTCATAATCAACATGAATTTTGCTATAAAATAAAGACTTTGTACCTTTAATTAAATTCTGAATTCCTTGATCATAATTTATGCATTTTTACAAGGGAACACAGTTATTACCTAACGTCATTACCTTCTGTACTGACAGTTACACGACATCTAAATTCCTGCATACTTTACTTACACCGCTACACTAACACGTGCCGCACACATCAAGGTGGAACTCTTCTGATCTGCTGGTCCAGATAAGGTGACGGAGGAAGGTGGAAGTTTGGGTGTTTCCCCAACCGGGCTCGACTTCGAGCTTGCAGATGACACCAACAGATAAAATCAACAAACCGGGGTGTGGTAAAGAACTGATGTTTTTTCTTTTATTGTTGTTGTGACATTCAGAATGGAAGAGCCTTGAATGGAAGGAATGGAAGGAACCGAGCAAAGTGACATTATCGTTTTTTTCAGCCTGAACGCACTGCTGAGTTTGACGTGCGGTAGATTCTTACGTCGTTCGGCCCTTTTTTTAAGAGAGTTTTCTGTTCGTTGGTCTTTGGTCCAGGCTAAAAATGTCAAAGGTTTGGATTGGTCATTGAAAATTTGGTAGAAATATTCCAGGTGTCCAGAGGATGAACCACAGTAACTATTCTGATCCTTCTTCTTCTCATCCAATATTTAACTTGATGCAAAGCTAAAGGCATTCCCATGGGCCACAGCAGCACTTTGTCTTAAAGCTTTAATTAGCAGCTATTAGCGTGCTAACGTGCTAAAATATGTCGGTGAAAAGCGTAAACATCAGCAACTGAACATAGACACTGAATCAATGACTGCAAACAGGTGCGTTCTGCAGAAGTGTTCTCTGTGGGGCAGGAACCACGAAACTGTGGTGTTTCAGAGCCGTTTCCTGTCATGGACGTCAGTTCTGATAAGTTCCACCACAATGTACAGGAGTCAATCCCCTGAGTGTTTCAGAGTTCTGCAGTCAGAGACATAAAAAGTAAAAAATAATGCAAACATAAATACAAAACATTTTTTTAAAAAAGTTTTTTACTACAGCCGCATCCACCAGGAAAAAAAAGTCAGATGTTTAAGTTAAGTTTTACTTAAGAATAACATTAGTCTTTTTTGGACGGTTATCTGGAAGCCCCACCTTGCTTCTTCCTCATTACTAGTGTCTGTCACAAGTTACAGAACTAATAGTAAAACATAAACATGAACATAAAGATGGAGCAGAAAACCCACAAGGCGCAGGGAGAACATGCAAATCCAACCGTGAAGTTTAAGAGCGAAACGCTGCAGCGAAAAGCAGCAAATTCAAGCGTGTGATACACGTTCGGCCACCAGAGGTCAGCGGCGTCACACGTGCCTGTGGCGGCGGCGGCGGCGTGCACTGTGTGTCTCCTTGTCCTGTCAGTGTGTATTTGTACTATGGAGTTTTTAATTGATGATGCAGTCACCTGTGGACCCGACAGTGGAGCAGGTGGAGGATCGTGGGTGGAGGAGCTGTGGTCTGTGTCTCCTTTTTTTTTCTTCCCAGGTCTCACTTTTGTCCACCAGGTGTCCTCAGAGAGTTTCCTGTCTCCACGCACCACCTGACCTCCTTTATGAGCCATAACTCGCCTCCTCAGCTGTTCCTTATTTGCTTATTGGCAGCAACGGCGGCTGTAGACAAGCGTACGAGAATCGAGCGGTGCGCGACGCCTGTGCGCATGTCCGTCCCTCCTCCCGCTTCAATTTTTTACGCTGTGCGGTGACCGAAAAGCCAGAATACCTGCTGAAGTCCTGCAGGAGCACAGCTGCGAGTAAAAGTACCGGCGGCGGCTCCGTTCCATTTAGACGTTTCGGAGCTGGCGCGCACATAAATGGAATGCAGCTGTTTGTGATGTCACCGGTTGTGAAGGTTTCTACTATGAGGAAGGTCCAGCGCGGCGGCCTCACGTGGGGCGGCGCGCTGGACCTTCCTCATAGTAGAAACCTTCACAACCGGTGACATCACAGCCCAGCAGCTCCACCTCTCGCTCCTCTTCCTCCACCTCTCGTTCCTCGCTCCACCCGGAGCTCGCTCCCTAACCGCCCCACCCCCGGAAATCAGAGGAGGAACTCCCCAGGGTAGCGTCGGAAGATCTCATCGAAATCCTCCGTGGGACGGTTTTAGATGTGTTTGAAGACATGCTGGTGCTTCAGGCTCCTCTCTGAACGTAAGCCTGAACGGAGAAGTGTGTGTGTGTGTGTGTGTGTGTGTGTGTGTGTGTGGGGTTGTTGGGGGTTTGTCGAGGCAAGTCTGCATGCGGGTGGAGAGGTTTGGCACAGGTTCATTCCCAGCGGGACCGGGTCTCGTGGTGCTGACAGTCTCAGCTGTTCCTCTGGGCTTTGTCAGGCGGATTAGAAATCTTTCTGAAGAATTCATCTCCGGAAAAAAAACGCATCAACTTCACGCCCGATGTTTCACTGGATAGTCGATACCAGAGCAGCTTCTCTGCTCACCTCTGGCCAGGAATTATGGGTAATCCACCATTTATCTTGAGGGGAATGACACCTTGTTACAGAGCGTTTTACTGTGATGATTTAAAGCCTTCGGCCCCAGGCCCCGCCCACATGATGTGGACATGCTGTAACAAAGGAGCGCCGGGTACCATCGTCGGCGCCGCACTGACTGGAGATCGACTTCCTCAGACTGGATCCTTTCAGCTTTTTATTTTTTTTTTTACCACCCTCAACTATGTTCACCTCAACATCTGGTACTTGAAAATAAAGTGACGTCTTTGACTCTTCTACCACAATCAGCTGATGAGTCACTCCCCCCCTCCGTGAGTCATGGCTGATGGGAAGGTTTCATTTCGGCGGCATTGTCTGGGTAGACCGGCGCGGCGCGTGGTAATTTTAGATCAGCGCTAATCACCATTGTTTGGTTGATCGGACCAGATGTTGGCGAACAATGGCGTCTGCAAACAACAGCGGCAGGACCTGCCCAGACTCCCCACCTTTAGCTCTCAAGTGTGGGGGGGGACGTCACTCAGGAATGTGGCGAGGTCTCTCACCTGAGGTCGTCTCTCACCTGTGGGCTGTTAAAGAGAAAGCGATGGGTACAACGTTCGTGCTTCAGGGACCAAACCAGACCAAAGCCTCGACCCCTGACCCCGACACATGTCTGGAAAAACAACACCAGCAGCACGTCCTGTACGTTGTACAAGTACATACTGTACTTTCTACTTCACTGCACCGACTCGTCAGCTGAAGATAATGTTTTCTGCACAGATTAAACTTTCACACACTAAAGAGAAACGACAAACTGAGTATCGAGCGCTTCGATGCGTGTTCGTCACTGAAAGGCGATCGTGTCGGAGGGGGGCACGGCGTTTACCTGTACCCCCCCAGTAAAACAGGTGTCAGTGCTGTCTGGGACCAACAGCCGTGAAGGATTGTACTTTGCAACGTGAGCGTCACAACAGAGAGTAGCTGTTTAGTGCCTGATATCAATCCTGGACCGCTGACAGGGTCTTGGCTCATCCTTCCTCAGAGGAATGTCGTATTTGGGGAATCCCCTCCCCTCGATAAAAACCTTGTGTATATGTTTTGATTTATCTGCGTGACCAAAACATCCAAGTCTCTCTTGGTGGGTTTTTTTTTTTTTGGTAATTTAAAGCACTTTTCTCACACCTCAAGTCTCTCAAGGAATAAAACTCCAGCCAAGTCCAGAGGTTTGGTCGGCAGATCGCTCTCTTCGGCGTTGTTGTCGTACATTCCTCCCCCCCCACTCTATCCGTTAGCCCTTTGCAGGTCTGCAGTGGAGCTGATTAGGGGTCTTGGCAGGGAGAGGATTACGACGCCGGGTCAGACCGGAGCCCCGCTGGGTGTCCAACCAGGAATGCGAACCCATCGGTGGGTTTCGGTCACGCACCGAGTCATCCAGCCAGTCATCTGCCAGCGAGGCGCGCAGCCAGATTAGCTTGGCTTTCTGTCAGCAATTACTTTGTAGGATCTGTATGTTCTTCCTCAACTCAGTGCCCAGCCATCATGCACGCACACACACACACACACACACACACAATCGCACAACATCATCATACCGACAACTTCTCCGGGCTGCAGACCTGTTTTGTCTATATTTCAGCTGCAGGATACATTCTGTTTTGGCAATTATAATCAACAGACGCTGGAAAGGAGTTTGGTATTTTCATATGGGGGAGAAAGTCCCTGCCAGGGGGAGGGCTCAAATGTAACACACAGTTTGGGGCTGAGTTACAGACGTAAATGAACTTAGTGTAACTTAAACACCGTGAGTGGGGGGGCGGCGGCGGCAGCAGAAGATGAGAATGACATCAGGGAGGGAAGAGGAACCGTGGAAGTCTGGAAAGTGAAGCTGAACCTCCGCCCTTCACAGCGTTACATACATGCTGATGATGACAAAACCACGCTGGCTGAGCGCGCGTACGGTCTGCGAACTCCAGATCGACGATAACAGCTTTGTTGCTAAATATTCAGACGATGACTCGGAGGTCGACGGCGCTCTCGCCGACCGTTCCTCCGCTGAAATTCTTTAAAAATTTCCGTCAGAAAAAAAAAAAAAGAGCTTCCACCGCAGGAACTTTGAGGACGGGCTGTCGTGCGCAAAGTTGTGATTTGCGATATAGCGCCGCGTAGCTCGACTCCGTTTCAAAGCGACTTCACGCCAGCGGACGACATCCTTTTCGCGGTTCCAAGCGGGTCACCTTGCTGAGCTGTTTTACACATCCTGGAACCGTCTGCGCAAACACCTGCGCTGTAAAACCGAGTGGTTTCTGTGCGTCCGAGCCAAAAACACCAGCGGGAAGCCATCTCATGACATCTCCCACCCACTGGGGGTGACAGGCCGTCACTGCGCCGCTTTGAGGCCCGGGATGCAAAACCCATTTTCCCTCAGCGGGACACCACTTTCTCTCTCTTTCATCCACCCCACTCTGGAAATGAGAATGACGTTCCGTTTCGAGAGGGGAAAGAATTCCCCACCTTGGCAAGTGCGAGGAGCGGCGCAAAGAGCCAGTTGCCTAAATGAAATTCCAGTATGTGATGAGTGGGAAGCGAGAGGCTCGCGCAGCTGCAGGCCGCCGTCCCGTCCAAACCCCGAAAAAAAAACCCCCCTGCCCCTGGGTCTGAAGAGTGCAGGATGGAGATTCACATCTCCCGAGGTCGACGCACGGCGGTATTCGTGCGCTGGTCTGTTGGCTGGCATTGTGCGCGGCCCCTTGTCTGACACCTTCAGCACTTCCTCACTTACATAATCAGATTGTCCATCTCTCTCCAAAGTAAACAGACGCCAGCCCCTTGGCGGTCGGCGAAGGGAAGGGGAACTCTGCGGCAGATATGGGAACGGCCCGGAGGAAATGCATGTGTGCGTGTTCGTGTCTGGATCTCGTAGGAATAGACCCATTACTCTGAGTAAGGTAGGTCTCTTGTTGTCCGGGCGATAATGTCTTTTCCTGCCTGGCGACCAGATGAAGACTCTTTTATCTGCGCGGCCACTGGAAACCTCATTTCCTGGTCCGGTTTTGTTTCCAGAGCCTCCGAGGCCCCGGCTGCCGGCGCTGCGACTCCACAGGGAGGAGCACGGAGCGCCGGGGGGTGGGGGTGGTGGGGGACGGACGGGGACGTAGCGAAGAAAGTGGGAAGATGGAGTTGAGTAAGCACCAGTCAGTATTGGTCCATCAGCACCGATTCAGGGCGGAGGGGAACTGGCACACATCTAAACGCACCGTGCAACGGGTCGTCGGTGCCAGACGGTACATGTGAATAACAGACGGAGGCAGGCGGAACGTGACGGGGTTAACGTTCCCAGGCTTCTCCGGTGGCTGATCTCACTGGCGGTGCCAGCATCGCTCCCCAGACAGCTCGCAGCTGCTTTCTGTTTGTCTGCGCTCGCTGTCAGAGACGCTGTTGTCTCGCACGTCAGGACCCGGGGAGGAACCGGCACAGAGTCCGCGGCCACGCTAGCGGGTTAGCATTTGCTAACGGACAGGAAACCAGAGGACCTGATGACGGAGGACAGATTAGAGGGATCAGTGAAGCATTCGTCCCGAGGGGGAGCGCGAACGCTTGCGTCATATTTCATGGCGATCTGATCGCTGTTGAGACTTTTCGCTCCGTGCTGCAAATGTCAACCCCCGCTGCAGCGCTACAGAGAAACTCTAAGTCATTAGGATTCATCCTCTGGGAGCCATGAATGTCAACATCAGTGTCAATCCCATGGAGATTTTGAGGTACTATACAGGACAACTTGATAATGGCGCTGTAAAAAGTCAGCAGCATTCATCTTCTGGGGACCGACAGATATTTGAGTCCTCGGATGAGACACAGAAGCTAAAGTGACAAAGCACAACGAACAGCGCATTAAGTTGTGTTGTGACGACAAAACAAATCCCCCAAATGACAGAGCACCGCCGATCCCGACAACATCCTTCGACGCGAAGATGATCTGCGACAGAACAGGAACCAACATGCGCGACTGTAATTCGAATGTGGGCTTGTTTATTTCTTATTACTGTTGCAGAGGCATACATTACAGTGCAAACCATTCTTTGGCAAACGTACAATACAAATGTCATGACAGGTTCTACTATATCCACATTGACCACTGGTTTACGGGACAGTGTAGGTAAGCATGTTCAGTCTTGCAGAGCAGTGCATTCCATTGACATATGGGAGAATAAGGAGGTGGGGGGGGCGTGAGAAGAGGTTGGGGGGGGACGTGATGAAAACAGGAAATTAAAAAAAACAACAGAAGACTGGTAACGAAGAGGGCACACAGTGCTGTGGTATGCATTTCGCCCGTTACTAAGACTCACAGAGTTTATGGACCAAAAAAAACGTGAAACATCAGAGCGCGTGATGTCGCCGGTGTCGTCAGAAACCTGTCCAGTACAACTCCAAACATGCGACACGTTACCAGTTTAACCAGTGCGACTGCCAGCCCCCATAATCCATCTGGAGTCCCGGGCGGAACATTCCAGCGAGCGTTTTTTTTTTTTTTTTTTTTTCCTGTTTCAGCGACAGATGCTTGCTCGGGACGTCGCCACATTAAAGGAAGCGTCCGGAGCTCAGGCGCGACGGGGGAAGACACAAAACTTGCGCTACGCTAAGCGAGCCAGTGCATGGGGTACAGTGAGCGGCGTGTGTGTCCGTACAGTACTTGTGGAAGAACCAGGTGACAGGAGCCAGTGGAAAATAAAATCAAAACAACAAATAAAAAAAACGTCGCGGTGAAGTCTCGTTTCAAACGACACCAGATCCCCAAATCATCAGCAAACCCCCCAACCGAACCCACATCACCCACGCTCCCCCTTCTCATATGGCTTCCATTATAGCGGTATGAGGGTCAGAGGGCTGGAGAAGCCGAATGACGTCACCCCCCCGCTCGCACTCTCCAACACGGCGAAGAAGAAACACGAGCGGAGCGCGACGCATTCCTGACCCGCATCGACGCCGGAGACGGCCCTCGCAGGTGAGAGGAAACAGAACTCAACACGTACGGAGGGAGACGGGCGAGGCGCCTGACAAAAGGAATGCACGCAAGCGTGTCCTCGCGCAGACCAGAGACCTGCGGGTCCACAAAAGGCACAAAGACCGGTCGCACAATCCGCGTACGGTTCATTAAACCGCGGGGGGGAAAAACTGAAAATCAGAAGAAAAAATAAACTAACGGTGTGAATTAAGCTAACGCTACTTAGCTAACACGTACGCAGCCGATTACATGATCAAACACATTTGTAGCTGTGGCTACTATCTGAGGTCCACAGCTGCTGTTAAGCTACATGGCTAACTAAGTAATGTTAGCTAAGTAATGTTCATTTAATTCACTGAAAAATGGCTCCAATTGTTTGTTTTTCTGATTTGGATTCGAAAAGGAAAAATGAAAGAACTAAAATCCACGTAGGGTTCGTTCTTTCATTATTAATTATTATAATCTGATAATCTCAGGTCTCATAGTGGGCAGAGACACATAGCTACACAGCTTATGGTACTTAGCTGGCGTGGTACTAGCTACAGGACCAAATCTGACTCTGATCATTTTAACAGGCTGTATAGATGTTAGCTACATAGCTAGCTTTATTTAGCTGGCATTAGCTATGTAGCTAAACAGTGGTATTAGCTTCAGGACCAAATCTGACTCAGCTCATTTTAACAGGCGGTATACAAATTAGCTAAGTAATGTTAGTTAAATAGCTAACTTTATTTAGCTGGCGTTAGCCACGTAGCTAAACAGTGGTACTAGCTACAGGACCAAATCTGACTCTGATTATCTTAATAGGCTGTATACACGTTAGGTAAGTAATGTTAGCTACATAGCTAACTTTATTTAGCTGGCGTTAGCTATGTAGCTAAACATCGGTATTACTTACAGGACCAAATCTGACAATGATCATTTTTAATAGGCTGTATACCTGTTAGCTAAGTAGTGTTAGCTACATAGCTAATGTTACTTGGCTGGCGTTAGCCACATAGCGAAACAGTGGTACTAGCTACAGGACCAAATCTGACTCGCTCATTTTAATAGGCTGTATACACGTTAGCTAAGTAATGTTAGTTAAATAGCTAACTTTATTTAGCTGGTGTTAGCTCAGTAGCCAAATAGTGGTATTAGCTAAAGTCACAAATGTGAGTTTGATCATTTAGCAGGCCGGACTCCTAAGCTACGTAACGTTAGCTCACTGGTGACCAAAATGAAACAGAAACACGCTTTTTGTTTGTTGTTTTGATTTGGTGTTGAAATGAAAGAACGAGCTGTACACTGGATTTAGCAGTCCTTCACTTGTGTGTGTGTGTGTGTTTGTGTGTGTGGTCTGCGGACTTACAATGAATAAACATGAATTAAAAAAAAAAAAAACAAAAAAAAAACAACAACATCAACTACTGAGCGGGTCAGAAGGAGAACACTGCTGTGGTAGAGCGAGCAGTACCAAAGGCTGAATCCTGACCTCGTGACAACATTCATACACAGACACGTGCTGTTTGTGTAAATATAGAAGTTACTAAATCATTTCGAGGACTGCGCAAAAATACTGGGACAAAGTTCACAACATTACAGTGGTAAAAAAAAAAAAAAAAAAAAAAAGGAGATTCTTTCACTGCTTTCCGAAAGCAAAAACGTGGAAAAAGGAGCACAACAGTGCAAGAGCTGGATCCAGCGTCCTGCCGCGGGAGGGGGGGGGACGGCGACCCCACCCCTCGCTCAAGTTCAGGACAGGCCAGCGGAGACGTTAAAGGAAGTTAACTGACGAGTTGTCCTCGGAGACAGGAGCGGTAATCAGTAGACATTTCTTTTGCATTACAAACATTTTTGTAGGGCTTCACATTATCTTCATATGTAAGCATTTTATACAAAAAGGGAAGAAAAAAAAATACATATTCATAACATGATATAAAGCACCGTGGATTAAAAGATGAAGTAACTCTATTCATAAAAAAAAGTCCTTTAGGTTGAATAAAACAATCCTCGCGATCGTGACTTATCATTAAAAGGCATATACTGAGTGTATATAGGTTGCTTTGCATACAAAAGACAATACTTTGAAGGTTCGTATTTAGTGATTAAATCATGAATTTAAAAAAAGGGAGGGGGGGATAGCACCAGTTTTCGGCATCTCTAACCTGAGAAAAAATTTTGTGATGCAACGTTAACGGCTGCCGCCTTTCCGTCTACTTCCCTTTCCCGCTCGGCGACGGCGGCCGCCCGCCCCCCCCCTCAGACGCCCCCCCCCCGTTCTGTCGCCGAGCGGCTGTTTGTTCGAAGCCTCGACGGACGCCCGAGCGAGGAGGAGAGATTTGTCCGTCTTGATCATCCATAAATCCGCCCCGTCGGGTTCACACATTAAAATCCATTTAGTGATCGAGGATTTCAAACTGAGCCTCGGGGCTGCTGGTCCCTGGGGGGGGGGGTGGTAAGGAGCCCCCTCGTAAAAAACAAACAAACAAAAAAAAAAACCCCCTCCACTGATCAAAGAAGATTATAAAGTGAAAAAAAAACAAACAAACTGAGGCTATCGGGTCGATCGGTGCGGGTTCGCACACCTTCAGGAGTCTCATCCTCTCGCTGGATGTGTGTGAGTGTGTGTGTGTGTGTGTGTGGGGGTTGGCGGGGGATGTGTGTGTGTGTGGGGGGGGTGGTCCTGAGGGTTAACCGCGGCGGGCGTCTGTTTCACGTCGCTCGTCAGCACCTGCCTGGTCGAGGCACGCCGGGCAGCAGGCGCCTTTTAACTTGACGGGCCGCTTGCACTCGGCCGGCGGACAAGACTCCACGAAACAGGTCACCTGGGCGTCCTGGAGGGGGGGGGGACAAAGACAAACAGGCAACAGGTCAGTTACCTAATCAGATTAGACCAGGTCCCTGCTGGGGGGGCAGAGGAAGTGACACGACGCGAGAAAAGAGATCGGAGAACAACGGAGCTTTGTGTGCGGAGCTGCAGACGAGCCTGCCAGACTTCATTACGACCAAAATCCTGCAATTACAGGGAGGGAGGGCGGCGGTTTGAGGTGGGGGGGGGGGAGTGTGTGTGTGTGTGGGGGGGGGGGGCTCGCAGGTGCGTTATCAGATGTGGCGAGCAACTTGAAGTGAGCGGGAGAGGATCTGAGGCCGCCAGGTTTGGCACGCGGCCGCCCTCACCTGTGCCAGCGGCTGGCACCGAAAGAGCAGGTCGCGGATATAAAAGAAAGGGGGGGGGGGCAGGGGGGGGCAGGAGCACGCCGCGGGGAGACGGCGGTGCCAGGAGGAGGCGCTGCCAGGAGGAGGCGCTGCCAGGAGGAGGCGCTGCCAAGAGGCGCTGGGAGAGGTGAAACATGCGAGAGCGCCAGACCGAGAGAAAGTGGGGCATTTAAACTTGGCTGCTCACACAGACTGCTGTGATGGGCAGTGTGTGTGTGTGTGTGTGTGTGTGTGTGTGTGTGTGTGTGTGTGTGTGTGTGTGTGTGTGTTGCACATACTCTGCATTCACACGCGGTGCAGGCGTCCTGCTTCCAGCGGTGTCCGTCGGGCCGCTCGCGTCCCTCGCTGTCAGTGCAGTCAGTCGTACTCAGACGGGCTTCAAGTCTTTTAATCTGCAGACACACACACACACACACACACACACACACACTCAGTTTAACACTGGTTCACCTGGTGGTGGGGGGGGTGAAGGGGGCGTGGCCCAAACACGCACCTGCTTTCGTAAACTGGTGATGGTCTTCTGCATGTCGGAGACGAAGTCCTGGAAGTCGTCGACGGAGGGTTCAGTGCTTTTCCTGGAGCTCAGGGTGACGTTGACCGGACCTTCCTCCGCCGGGCTGCACACAGAACACCAGGTGAGGTCTCTAATCGCACCCGGCGGAACCCGATTGGTTCCCGCGCCGCGTTCTCACCTGCCGCGGGCGGGCTGGTCCTCCCTGTAGCTGTGCTCGGCCGACCTGCGCCCCCTGAAGTGGTACGACAGGGCGTTGAACTGACCCTTGGTTCTGCAGTCTGGTGGGTCAAACACACACACACACAACGCGGGTCACTACCATGACAACCACTGGACACATCAGCTGTGGCTGCACGTGCGGATCTTTCACAATAAAAGCCCTGTCAAATGCCACAGGGCTTTTAATTTGAAGCGGCAACTTGTCAACTGAGTCGTCGATTGAGCCAAACACACACTTCCTCCTCCTCCTTCTCCTCCTCCTCCTCCTCCTCCTCCTCCTCCTCCTCCTTCTCCTTCTCCTCCTCCTCCTCCTCCTTCTCCTCCACCTCCTCCTCCTTTGCTCTTCCCTCGTACAGTTTGCTCTCGGGATGAAAAGGAAGAATAATTAACAGACGCCATGTGCTGCTTATTAAAGCGTTTTCCTTTTCCCCAGGCGTCGTGTCAGCGTGTAAATATACACGGAGGACACGCCCTCTTGGGGTCGGAGGTCGATAGGCCCCGCCTCCGCGTCTTCACGACAGATGAAAGAAACGACGACAAAAGTTGTTTATCTGCTCTCAGATCTCCTTTTCATTACCAGACGCTTGTTCCTTTCTTCTTCTTCTTCTTCTTCTTCTTCACGCAGAGCACGGGAGGATCTAAACTAACAGCACGCAACCTGCGATTAGAGCGAGGAACGCCGCGAGGAAGATGTTATCAGAGAGCAAACAAAAGAGCGAGAGCGGCGGCGGGGACGTCTCGGCAGCTTCCCGTGTTTGCCGCAGACGTACGTCCTGCAGGCGTTTAAATCGGGCGAACCCTTCGTCGGTTCTCTGCGATCAAATAAAAAATGGCCGCGGCGCTCTCACCCTCGCAGCAGTCCTGCCACATGCGCAGGTCGATCTGCGGCACCTCGTCGCAGCCGCCGTAGCCGTGCGGCAGCTCCGCCACCCGGAACACGTCCGGCTGGACGCGCGTGATGTTGTCGCCGTTGTCGCACAGCACCCGGGTCAGGGAGGCCTGCCTCAGCTGGGTCAGCTGGGCCGGGGTGAACACGCCCGGGTTCTCGTACCAGAACCTGAGGGGGAGAGGAAGGGGGGGGGGACGTCAGGCGGGGACGCGTCGGCGAGGGCCGAGGGCGCGCCGCCATCTTCGCGTACCTGTCGCCGTCCCGCAGGCGTTTGAACTGAGCTGCCAGCAGGCACATGAGGGTGGGCCCCACTCTGCTGCCCGGCACCAGGTCCTCGGCCATCAGGGCGGGGAACAGGTCGATGTTCAGCGGCGTCCCGTACAACCTGCCACACGGGGGAAAACAGGCGGGGGGGGGGGGTCAGTCCGGACGGGACGGCGTGAGGGGGGACAACAACCGAGGGGACGATCCCGAAACACAAGGCGAGCGTTTACCTCTGCAGCTTCTCTCTGACGCTGGGGTTCTTGATCTCGTTCCTCAGTTCCTCGAAGGTCTGGGCTGAGGTCAGGTTGCAGAAGGTCCTGTAGTCGTTGTAGGGGGGGATGCCGTGGTCCCGCCCCCTCTGTATGTTCATGGCGGCCAGGTCCAGGGCCACGGCGTGGGCCATGGAGAACAGCCTCTCCGTCAGCTCCGTGTTCAGCAGCTGCGTGGACACGCGCATCTTGCCGGCGACGCCGAAGAGGCCGCGGAGCAGCGGGTCGATGCCGCCCTCGTTCACGATGCGGAACGGGGAGAAGAAGGCCCGGTGCAGGGAGATGTGACCCTGCGGGATGGGCTGGAAGTCCTCGTCCAGCCTGTAGAGGATGGGGTTGATGAGGGTGTGCCCGAAGCGGAACGCGGCCGTGGCGAAAGCGTTGAGGATGCCGGCGTTGACGTTGGGGTCGTACCCGGCGTACGGCCCCATCATCTTGACGCCCACCTCGCCCAGGATCTAGGAGACGGGAGAGGGAACGTCAGGCGCCTTTTTTCCCCGTCCCGGGGAAGCGTTGCGGAGCGGGACGTTACCTTGGGCAGCCAGTGGCTGTAGGTGATGTGCTGCATCTGCGCCCCCACGATCTTCCGGGCCTCGTGGTAGATGGTGTCGCCGTCCCAGTGGGGGTTCAGCCTCAGCAGCTCCGTGGCGATGCGGTTGTGCTCCCGGAACCAAACCGTGTGCATGGCGGTGAGGCCCAGCTGCTCGTTGGCGCGGTGGTCCCCCGCCAAGAAGCACGGGATGGGGCTCTCGTTCTCGTCCCGCATGCACTCGGTCGGCGGCCCCGTGGCGAACGGCAGGAGCGGCTTCCCCGTGCGCTGGATGATGCCCTGGCGGAGCAGCCCCCTCTGGCTCGCCAGGTCGCGGATCTCCTCGGACTCGTGGCGCGAGTTGCCGTAGACGTTGGAGGCGTCGACGTAGGAGGTGAGCTGGTTGATCTGCTCCCGCGGGTACACGCTGTTCATGAGCAGCGACGTCATCCCGCTGCCGCACACCGGGCTGGACCGCACGAAGAACATGCAGCGGGCGCCGCTGCGCAGCTGCCGCGGGTCGTTGGCGGGGAACTGGATGGGGAAGCACGGCGGGTCGTTGGTGCACGCCTGGGCGCACAGCTGGCCGTCGGAGAAGCGCGACTGGCTGAGGGCGGCCACCGTGGAGTCCAGGTCGTGGTCCAGGAACTGGCCCCACTGCATCAGCATGTGGGTGTAGCGGTCGTCGGGGGTGACGGCCTCGGTCCCGATCACGGCGGTGGACACCAGCCGGGGCAGCGGCAGCCGGTAGCCGTTGTGCAGCCGCTCGGTGGCGCCGCGCGGCAGGTTGAAGCCGTTGTCGTACACGGACTTGAGGAGGCGCTCGAAGGCGGTGAGCGACGCGCCCCACATGGGGTGCTGCAGGTTGTTGCAGGTGCCGTCGTGGCTGCGGTACTTCTGGTGGAAGCAGATGTCGGAGCAGTTGTTGAAGCGGCGGTGGGCGGTGCAGCCGGACAGGTTGGCGATCACGTCCAGGAAGTGCGGGGACACCAGGTCGTTGTAGCGGAACGCTGGGGGGGAGGGGTTACAGCGGTCAGTCCTGCCCCGACTCGCTCCGGCGTGCAGCGTGTGTGTGTGTGTGTGTGTTTGTACTACAACAAAAACAGCACATTTGTTTCTGCTGACGGGCAGAAATCTCTCTGCTAACTTGGTTTGGGGCCAGTGCAACAATGAACAGTTGGTTGTTGGCACAAGGAATGAAAACACTGTCTCTCTTTGTTCCTATTCCACACACACACACACACACACACACACACACACACTCCTTCAACACCCACTTTACCTTAATTCCTCCCGCTTGACAACCTGTGACTCCTCGCTCCGCTTCGCTTTCCTTCATAAATCTCTAACATGCCTCCGCTGATTCAGTTTTCCAAAGCACCACGTGTGAAGGCTTCACGCACAACAACACAACACAACACAACACAACAGGCTCATGTGAAGTGTTGTGCTGCAACAGGGCAAAAAAAAAAAAGCATTCACACAACGTAATGTGTGGAAATGTACGGCGTCACTCCTTTGGACCGCCGGACGGTTTTTCCATGAATGCAAAGAGGGACAGACGCTCGTGCACATAAACAACCAAATTATACACACACACACACACACACACACACACACACACACACACACACACGCCGCCCCCCATCCTGTTCATACATAATTGAGAAAATGTGCACGACGACACAAAGCATCTTAAAAAATGTGTCCCGCGCTTCACAGTGTTTGCAGGTTGGTGTGTGTCTGTGTGTGTGTGTGTGTGTGTGTGTGTGTGTGTGTGTGTGATTACATCATGTATAAGAGAAAATGGCATACAGATGGGGGGGAGCTGAACACACAGAGACTCCAGGAAGATTTATTTTTTGCAAGAATGTTGGAATCAGCCCAAAGTGTGTGTGTGTGTAT
Source organism: Psettodes erumei (assembly GCA_016785225.1). Lineage (NCBI taxonomy): Eukaryota > Metazoa > Chordata > Actinopteri > Pleuronectiformes > Psettodidae > Psettodes > Psettodes erumei. Next base: position 300,827 of record JAFBJZ010000402.1, on the reverse strand, counting down.
CTATATCTACAGATCTATATAGATCTATAGCTATAGATATATATATATATATATAGCGGCGACACCTAAAGCATCATTTCCTCCTTAAGTCGTCCCAGCGGTTGTTTGTCCCGTGCGCGGCGCCGGGCGCCAAAAGCTCCGCCCTGCAGCGGCAATAAAAACCGGAGACTCCCGGGGGGCCGCCGACGCCGCGCACGCCCTGACGGAAAACTCCTGGCTGACGCCGTATCGATACGATGATGATGCAATACAGGAAGCGGGTCAAACCGAGCGGACAACCTGATTGGACGGCGGCTTGTTCTCACCGGTGCCGTTGGTGTTGACCATGAGGCCCTGGTTGACGTGGTTCTGGATGAGCAGGAGCGTCTGCTCGAAGATCTCGCCGGCTCGCGCCTGCTCCACCGTGTAGGGGTCCCGCGGGTACCGGAAGAGGGCGAGCAGCTCCCCTGGGGTGCGAGGCTGACTGGAGGGATGAGGGGGTGAGGGAGGGAGGGAGGGAGGGGGGGGAGAGAGGGGTGAGAAACGAGGGAGGGAGGGAGGGAGGGAGGGAACGCTCCTGCTTGTCGAGTGTTGTTTTCCTGGAGGGCAGGAACGGCGGGCAGCGCTCCCTCCCGACGCTTTCCAGAGAATTTTCCGCGCCGCAGCTCCGGGGCGGGTCATAGAGTTCGGCCCGGGAGAACCCGGAACACGCACGACAACGTCTCGCTCACTCCGCTCCGGGTTCTGCCGGGGGACGGAACCGGGCCTGGGATCGCTCCCGAGCTCTGGGAACGTCAGGAAGCAGCTCTGTCGCTGACGAGAGGTGGAAATCCCCTCGTCGGAGGTCG
>JAFBJZ010000402.1:292500-297500 GCA_016785225.1 Psettodes erumei | reverse complement strand
ACCGACTGGTCCTGCGGCGTGACGGTGAACTGGGGGACGGCTGCGGGGCGCGGGAAAAAGAGGCGGGGCTCGGGTGAAAACGTCAAAATCCGGCGACAGAAAGGACGGCGGCGGGCGGGCGCCGCCTTACCCTGCACGATGATGTAGGCGGTGGCGTGGATGGTGTCCACGTTGTTGGAGGCGAAGCAGGCGTACTGGCCCCCGTCGGCCTGCGCCACGTTCTGGATGTACAGCCCCCCCGACGGCGTGATGTTGACGCGGGCGTCGTTGGGCAGCGGCGTCCGGTCGCCCCTGGTCCACGACACCCGCGGCTGCGGCTGGCCCGTGGCGCTGCACTCCAGCGTCACGCTCTCCCCGACCAGAACCTCCGTGTTCTGGGGCTGGATCACGAAGCTGGGCCGCGCTGTGGGGGGGGGGGGCGGGGTTAATGTCCCGCTGCTGGTGACTGATGTGTGAGAGCAGAAGAAATATGTACACACACACACACACACACACACACACACATGCACACAGGACAGGAGCCTCCGGGGCAGGGCTAGGGTTCAATGTGTGTGTGTGTGTGTGTGTGTGTGTGTGTGTGTGTGTGTGTGTGTGTGTGTGTTGGGGGGGGTCACGCCTCAGTGGGACATCCCAACTATTTGACCTGCCGACCTTTCAGAGTAAAGACACCTTCACCGGCATCTTCTCACGCCGACGATACCACACACACACACACACACACACACACACACACACACACACACACACACACACACACACACACACACACACACACACACACACACTCACAGGGGGCTCCAAAGTAGCGCAGCGTGACCTGCGAGGTCTTGACCTCCCCGGCCACGTTCTTGGCCATGCACTGGTACACGCCCTGGTCCGTCTCCCGCGTGTCCTGGATCATCAGCGTCCCGTCCTCCAGCAGGTTCAGGCGGCTGTCGTCGCGCATGTTGAGGGCGTTGCTGCGGGGGGGGGCCACACGAGACCGGTCAAAGGGCGTTTGATTTAAATGTCGGGACCAGGAGGTGGGGGGGGGGTCTCACTTGTTCCTGAGCCAGATGATCTGCGGTTTGGGGTTTCCCTCGGCGCGGCAGGTGAAGTAGACGGTGTTCCCCGACGTCACGTCCACGTCCTGCGGCTCCGAGGTGATCCGGGGAACCTCTGCATGGGGGGGGGTTATAATTACACGTATGTACATAATATCTTTATTGACATAATCTGTCAATAAAGTTTTTTACAAAAAACACGTGATGTCACATGGAACGTAGAAACATCGGACCTCGCTGAGCGCCTTCATCTCACACAGTACACACAGCTCCTACACTCACCTGCCAACATGTGGTACACACACACACACACACACACACACACACACACACACACACACACACACACACACACACACACACACACACACACACACACACACACACACACACACACACACACACACACACACACACACACACACACACACACACACACACACACACACACACACACACACACACACACACACACACACACACACACACACACACACACACACACACACACACACACACACACACACACACACACACACACACACACACACAGCACACACACACACACACACACACACGCACACACACACACACACACACACACACACACGCACACACACTCAGCCAACATATGGCGGACACATTTCAGACACATTCCTTCAGACGTTCCTCTGCTAACACAGAGAACAGGCTGCAGGGTGGTGTGTGTGTGTGTGTGTGTGTGTGTGTGTGTGTGTGTGTGTGTGTGTGTGGCTGGGGGGAGAGTAAATCTGCATGCACCCGCAGGTGCTGCAGACCCGAACCCAAGAGAACCCGCCTCACGACATCAACACCCGCGTTCGAGTCGCCGGGACGTGATGACAGCGCAGCTCGTCAGGTAGCAGCCGTGTGTGTGTGTGTGTGTGTGTGTGGGGGGGGGCACTTCATCTTTGGGGGGGCTGTTTTGACAGCTGTTGGACCTGAGCTTATTGCCCCCCCCCCGGTTCCAGGAGGGGAGAAAAGAAGGGGGTGTGGCTTCCACCATGTTTCTGAGCAGACATTCTTCCCTCGCTGCTCTGTGTGTGTGTGTGTGTGTGTGTGTGTGTGTGTGTGTGTGTGTGTGTGTGTGTGTGTGTGTGTGTGTGTGTGTGTGTGTGTGAGTGTGTGAGTGTGTGGGGGGAGTTGCACTGGGCAAGAATGGGCAAGCTGGGGCCGTCAAATTAGCTGCTGAGTTTCCAGTCCGTAACGCACAACTTCACACACGCAGACTCACATCAATCTGTGATCATAACTATATCTGCACACACACGCACACACAGACACACACACACACACACACACACACACACACACACAGACACACACACACACACACACACACACACACACACACACACACACACACACACACACACACACACACACACACACACACACACACACACACACACACACGTGTGCTGGTGGTCTGAGACCAGAGGCCACGTCCTGGTTCCACATCGAAAACCCAGACCCGACACACAGCTGGTGAAGTGTGAAACAGCTGGTGCCCGCACCTGTGTGTGTCTGTGTCTCTGTGTGTGTGTGTGTGTGTGTGTGTGTGTGTGTGTGTGTGTGTGTGTGTGTGTGTATCTGTGTCTGTCTGTGTGTGTGTGTGTGTGTGTGTGTGACGCCGACTCATCCCACCCGATCGCCCATCTCTGCGTGCGCGCACGCACGATGCAGCCCCGCGCCCGTCGCCAAGCGCCCGTCGCTGGGCGACCGTTGCCGAGGAACGTACCGCAGTTGAGCTCCTCGGCGGTGAGCGTGGCCACCGAGCGGCCCTGCAGGCGGCTGGGATAGTCGCAGGTGGCGGCGGCCTGGGCGTTGCCCGACTCGGCGTACTGCTTCAGCAGGTCGGCGAGCCACAGCAGCTCACAGTCGCAGTTCAGCGCGTTGGAGTCCAGTCGCCTGCACACACACACACACACACACACACACACGTGGGACACGTACGCAGCAGCTGTCAGGCTAATCCACCCCGGCCCGGCTCGGCCCGGCCCGTGGGAAACTGTCTCTCTGCCCGGTTCTGCCACAATGTGTCCATTATCCCCCCGACCCGCTCAGAACCCTCAGCTGGCACCGGTGCCGCTCGCCGGTGTCGCTCGTCATAACCCCCCCCCCATCATCATCATCATCATCATCATCATCATCATCACCACCGGGTTCTGACCCAAACTAACAGGGGGAGAAAAGAAAGTTCTGGTTCTGGTTCTTACAGTCGCTTCATGGCCTGGAGATGGGAGAAGGTTCCCGGGACGAGCTGGGTGATTCTGTTGTTGTGCAAAAACCTGGGACACACACACACACACACACACACACACACACACACACACACACACACACACACACACACACACACACACACACACACACACGCGCATGGGTTCAGACTGTAAACAGAACCAAGAACAGCCGATGTTCGCACGGAGACACGCTGCAGGGATTCGGGGTGAAAGGTCAAACGGGTCGACATGTTGATTAACTTCCTGTTCCCGCCGACAGGAAACAGGAAGTGAACTCACAGGCGCTCCAGCTTGGGCAGGTGGGTGAAGGACTCCGGCTCCAGGGACTCGATGTTGTTGAAGTGCAGGTACCTGCGGGACGAGAGCGCGCACACACACACACGGTGAGGAGGGTTCTGGTTCTGGTTCCGTCTGCCCCGCCCTCAAGACCCGGACCGAAACCAAACACCCCCCACCCCCCACCCTCCGACCCGCGGGTTAAAAGAACAGACGTGTGAGTGGCTGCGGGGGAGTCACATGACCCCGGCGCCTGTCGCTAGGCAGAAAAAACCCCAGAACCGCACGTGATCCGAGTCAGAACTTGTCACCCACGTACAAAACCCGTCATTACTGTGGCAGAACTGAAACCAGCTGCCCGGTTCTGGAAGCGCCCCCCCCTCCATGAATTAGCCGTTTGTTCTCAGTTAATTTGGTTTCAGCGCCGCAGAACCCGCAGAACCCGCAGAACCCGGCCCGCTGGGGGGGGGGCTTTTACACACACACACACACACACACACACACAGGTTTTCAACAGAACCCGTCGGAACCGGAGCAGCAGGCCAAGCTTGCTCGGAAAGCAGAAGCTGTGACTCCAGCAGGGGTGGGGGGGCAGGCGGCGGGGGGGTCGAGGGGGGGGGGGGTAGCGTGGGCGTGGGCGTGGTGGGGGGGTAACCAGCAGCAGCAACAGGACTGGACATCATGCTTTCAGCCTCGCATGGGCAGGGGGGGGGCGTGCATATCCGCCGCAGGACGTGCGACTCATGCAGAAAGGGTCAAAGGTCGAAGGGGGGGCGTGACATACATGTACGGGTGGCATGCATGGTGGTGGTGGTGGGGGGGGGTTACAGGAAGAGAGGGTCACTTTAAACAGAACCATAGTGACACCGGGGGGGGCAGAGAGAGAGAGAGAGAGGAGAGAGAGAGAGAGAGAGAGAGAGAGGAAGTGGGGGGGTCAGGTGGGGGGAGAGAGAGGTCAGGTGGGGGGGCAAGGGGGGGGCACAGACAGAGACAGGTCAGGTGGGGGGGCAGAGGGGGGGGGACAGAAAGGTCAGGTGGGGGGGCAGAGGGGGGTCGGGGGGGTACAGAGAGAGGTCAGGTGGGGGGGCACAGAGGGGGGGCAGAGGGGGGGACAGAAAGGTCAGGTGGGGGGTCAGGGGGGCAGACAGGTCAGGTGGGGGGGCAGAGGGGGGGTAAGCGAAGGAGGACGTTGGTCACTTACAGTTGTTCAAGAGAGACAAGCCCCTTAAACGCCTGCCTGTCAATTGATTGGATTTCATTCTTGTACAAATAGCTGAAAGGAGAGATAATCAATCACATTAGAGACACACAGCTGAACTCTGCCCGGCAACACTGACAGGATGTGACCTCACGGCCCAGCCACAGATACACGCGGCTCTTCTTCTCTGCTCTGAAGGACGCGGCGGCTTTTAGAGCA
>JAFBJZ010000402.1:287500-290000 GCA_016785225.1 Psettodes erumei | reverse complement strand
GTCTGTGTGTGTGTGTGTGTGTGTGTGTGTTTCTGAGTAGAACCAGGAGTGATGTCATAGCCAGTGAGATGTTTGTGGGTCACTGGTTCTGTAAAAGTTCTCACACATGGATCCAATCAGAGTCCGGCTCTTTCGTACGCGGACCTCCTTTTATATCGTTCCTGGCTCCGCCCCCTGCTGACGTCACCGGGTCGGGATCAGCAGCCATTAGATGGGGGGGTGGGGGGGGGGCAGATTTGGATCAGAACCCTCTTCACCTCCAGAACCGTTGAACCCGGACGTGACGCTCGGAGCAACGTGGCGAACATGAGCGAGAAAAAGGTCCAACAGAACCAGGACCAACCCGGTCACCAGAGGCTGCTGGAGGCGTCGGGCCGGCGGCAGAACCCAGTCAGGCTGTGGGCCGACCCGGTCCGGTCCCGGCCGGCACCAGAACCAGAACCAGAACTCCGCTCGTGATTAGAGGTTCGAGCGACAAAAAGATAACCAGGCGAGGAGCCGACCCGCGGGCCGACCCAGCACACGTGTACAGAACCGCAGATGAAACAGGAAGTAATGACGATGGTGTGTGTGTGTGTGTGTGTGTGTGTGTGACTCAGTCCACTGGGGGGGGGCACAGGAAGAGAGCGTGGGGGGCTGTCAGTAAACAAGGCATTCTTCAGAAAACACTTCATTCAGTCCTTACACAAATGAGACAAACTGCTGCTTATTCCAGGACTTATTAAACACACACACACACACACACACACACACACACACACACACACACAGACACACACACACACACACACACACACACACACACACACACACACACACACGCACACTGACAGAGGTTTTGCACAAACACAAAGCCTCAAAGTCACAAAGGGACGACAACATGACAACAGATCATCTGATTTCTTTTTGACAACAAACGTGTGTGTGTGTGTGTGTATGTGTGTGTGTGTGTGTGGGTCCTGTATGTAACACCCCCCCAGTTAAACAAAGGACGGCTGGAGGTGAATCAGCTCCAAACATGGCCACCGTGGTTCTGGTCCAGAACAGGTCGTCTCTACTGGGACGCACAACAATGACCGGTACCGCGGGACCTCTGGGCCCGGTTCGGGACGTCCCGTCTGAGGGCATCGTCCCGTCCGAGGGCCTCGTCCGTCAGGGACTCGTCCGTCAGGGACGACCCGGTGGCCCGGTTACACGACGCACCAACAAAAGCTGCGTCTGCGCCACTTTAAGAACTGGAGACACTTTATCAGGAAGTAATTCAGAGCCCCCCCCATAACACACACACACACACACACACACACCAGCTGTCCTGCTCGATGGGCATGGGGGGGGCAGGGGGGGCGGGGGGGCACGGCTCCTATCTGGGACTGGATCTCTGTCCAAATGAGCGAAGCTTCTGGGATTTCTGGCTCCACATTCCACAAAGCCTGACTGCAGCAGATTCCACACAATGGAACCCCCCCCCCCCCCCCCCAAACCCTGCCCCCACCCCCCCCCCCCACCCCCACCAGCACCCAGTCACAACCAGCCACCACCACCTCTGGGTGGGGGCGGGTGGGGATGCACCGCTGTGCAGCAGGTAGTCATCCATGCAGAGGTCACAAGCGTGGGCCCCCACCGACGTGAGTCACCCGTAAACACCAGATTCCAGTGGACACACACACACACACACACACACACACACACACACACACACACACACACACACACACACACACACACACACACACACACACACACACACACACACACACGCACACACACGCACACACACATGCACAAACATGCAGGCATGCACAGAAACGCTGCACAACCTTCCGAGCAGAACCCGGTTTCAGAACGGTTCCCGACCAAATCCGGGTTCTGATCCCGGTTCTGAACGCGGGTCACGCGCCGACGCAGAATCCTCCTTCTGTCAAACGGATCCCCGGGCAGAACCGCAGCCGGGTCGTTACCGAGAGGAACCCGGAGTCCTCGGAGAGAACAGCTGAGAAACACATGAAAGAACCAAAAAAAAAAAAGGCTGGGGGAAAAAAAAAAAAAAAAGCCCGTCCATGTTTCTGGGTCCAAGTGTCATGTAGAAACGGGCCTGGCCCGGAGCCCGCCTGCAGCAGAACCTCCAGGACCGCGGCCCAGAGGAAACACAGAGATGTTTTCAGTTTCCACCAGATGAAGACGTCAAGTTTTTGCCTCCGAGGCAACAGAGATAAACAACGATGACAACAACGACGATGACGACGCGGGCTGGACCCCCCTTCCCCCCCCCCCGGCAGAACCCGGGCGGTTCTGTACCGTCAAACAGAACGACCTGGACGAGACCCGACTGAAACGGTTCCAGCTGCAGAAACACGACGACAAAGCGACGTGTCATCGACAAACAAACGCACCGAGTGTCGTGTGATGTCATCATGGGGGGGCAACTGCATTCATGTCCTGACATGGGGGGGCACGAGGGGGGGGGGGCTTCAAAGCTTCACCAGCATGAGTTTCTGGGAAG
>JAFBJZ010000402.1:277500-285000 GCA_016785225.1 Psettodes erumei | reverse complement strand
GTTCTCCCCGGTCTCTTCCTCTGTAAAGGTACAAATGTTTTTTTTAAAAAAGTGACATAAAAAATAAAATAAATAAAACAAATAAAAACTCGAGGTCCGGAAGCTTTTCAAAGCTGCACAGGAAGTAATTAACTATTTAATTTAAATAAACAAACGCTTATCCCCCACGCGGACTCGGACCCTCGGCACCGTCCCTTTAACGTGCCGCTCGTTCGCCGTGTGAACTGTTTGGAACGCGGCCCCCGCGGCCTTCCTTCACCGGGCCCAGTCCGAACAGAGAGAAGGACGCTTGTTTGGGTTTGGTGCCATCTGCTGGTCCGGTCCGGCATTACCCAGCAAGGAAGCAAGGAAGCAAGGAAGGAAGGAAGGAAGGAGAAGCGTCCCTCAGGCCTCTGGCAACACATTTTTTTTCCTTTATTCAGAGTAAGATGTGTCAACATCCAGCATGACAAAAAATTGTACAAAGTTCACAATTTATAAATTAAATATCACAGCAACTTGTGATCTCACACATTTATAGCAAAATTAAAATGTCGACAAATCCATGCTGTGTAGTACAAAAATAAATCAAACTTCAGTTCCACAGAGAGAGCACGATAGTTTGTACAAAATCCTGTCGCCGGAAACCAACCTCCAGATGAGCGGGTTCAAATAAAGTCATAAACTCTGATGGATTCACCATAATTTCTATGAAAAGTCGGCGTCCCGAACACTCCACCTTTTTTTTTTTTTTTTTTTTTTTTTTGCGTGATAGTCACAGATAACTCTTCTTCAGGTTCTGGTTAAGACGAGCAGCCGGTTTTTGTGCTTTGAAACCCCCCCAACCAACCAACCAACCAACCAATCAGACGCCTCCTTTTTTTTCCACTTTTAACCAATAGTGAGAATTAATTTGTAAAAAGCTGGCGCTAGCTAGTACTCTACCGAAAAGCGTTGCTATACTGGCGAAGAAGAAGAAGCTGCAGACATGATGTCGCGGGATGGGGGGGGGGGGGCGTGGTCATGGATGACGGGGCGGGGCCAATCCCGGAGGAGGACGTCAGGTGAGCAACGAGCACCTTTTGCATTAGCTCTCGAAAAAAAAAAAAAAAGGAAATGATCGCTAACAACTAGAACAACAGAATGGGGGCGGGGATTGGATTAGCCCCGCCCCCATCGAAGGTCTTTTCCTCTTCTTCTTCTTCTGTGTTTTTCTTTTTTTTTTAAAAAACTTGAATTGATTGACTATTTAATCCTTTGTACAGTGATTAGATATAAAGTGCTGCTGGGGCATATAACTTAAAAACAGAAGGTCGTCGTCTTTTTTTTTTTTTTTTTTTACACCGGAGAGCAGCCGACGCGCTGCAACCGCGTCCTCGTCTCTGATTTTCGAGTCCCCGCTCCTCCTCTTCCTCCTCCTCCTCCTCCTCCTCCTCCTCCTCCGGGTCCACGCCTGCAGCCGCTCGCCCCCGGCCGTGTGCCAAAAGAGGTCGCCCGGGGGGTTGGGTGGGGGTAAAGAAATTGCACGCCGCCGTTTACGTTAAGGATAATATCTTCAAGGACAAGTGCAAATAGTCTACTGGCACATAAAGTGGGGACAGTGACCCTGTAAGTCCCGCCGTCATAACTCTCTATAAATACTCTTTACAAAACAAACAAAAACAAAAACTCCTCTTTTTTTTTTTTTTTTCAGGTGCTCGGGTGCTGCTGCGTTTTTTGTTTTGTTTTTTTTTTAGTTTTAGTTCCTGTAAGAACATCAGAACATGGAAACGAAGGCGTCCCTGTGCAAAATCGTACGGAAAAAAAGTGGAACTCATATACTTCTCCTTTCTGAATCTCAGTGTCCACGTTCCTCCTCCTCCTTTTTTTTTTTTTTTTTTTAAAAAGACTTTTTTTTTGTATTAAAAGATTTGTATAAAAATCAATATTTTACATAGGCTATATTAAAAAGATTCACGTCACCCCTGCTATGCTTACAAACAAGAAATTGCATATACCCAACCTTTGTTTTTTTTTTTGTTCCTCTGCAGATTGCATCCTGCACCGACTATAAACAAAACGATTTCGTTTATTACATATTGCTGAGACGCCTCTTGATCCGAGCGACGCAGGAGTCGAGATTCGAGCGGGTTGGATTTTTTTTTTTTTTCTTTTTTAAAAATCCATGCGCCGCTTCCGCTCGGGATGAGCCGACGGACCTCCAGGAATTAGCCGGCTCTCTCCCGGACGAACGGGAATTCCACCGTCGGGTTTCCGTGTAATGATGTTTACAATGTCACTGCGCACACACATACATTCATACGCACATCGGGTCAGCTTCCGCTCCGGATTCATTTACAGCACCCATTTAACCCCGCCCCCCCCAACACCGACACGCCTCCCTCTCAACAAAACAAACAAAAACAAAAACGCTTCTCAAGCATCGTCAGAAAACAAAAGGAAAAAAAAAACCAAACATCTAAAATCATCGGGTCCAAAACCAGCCGATGAGGAGAAAAAGTCCCGCGTCCTCCTCGTCATCCTCCTCTTCCTCCTCCTTCCTCCTCGTCAGCTCGCCGTTCAGGAATACACACTGAAAACGTGCATAAGTCACGGGACGCCACGTCGGCTCGTATGAAAACGTACAAAATGTGAATGTCCTCAAAAACTAGTTGCGTTTCTTCCTCCGAGCGGAAACGACGGAAAAGAAATGATCTGGAGCGGACGCCTCTTTTTTTTTTTTTTTTTTAAATCAGAGAACAGAGTTTAGAATATACTATAGGAGTTACTGCACCCCCGCGCCCCGCCCGGGCGGGGCCAGGCCGAGCCGGGCGGGGCGGGGCGAGCGTCGCTGCTACACCTGGATCCCCTGGACGGCTTGCTTGATGTTCTCCAGCAGGGCTTTGTTCTCCGGGCTCTGGTACTGGTCCTGATCCGTGTACATGTCCGTCAGAGTGGTCACGTACGCGTCGAAGTTCTGCTCGCTGATTGGCTCCTGCGGGGCGCAAAGCGGCGCAGGTGAGGGGGCGGAGCTGGGACGCCGCTTTAAGGCGTGCGGCGCGTTCGCTCGGCGACTCACCTGCGGGTGGAGCTGCAGGCAGCTGTTGCTCCTCAGAGGAGGCTCTTTGTGCGCCAGCGGTTTCTACGGCAGCAGAGGAGGGACACGCTTCCGTTAGCTCGCTTTGAGAAACGCTCACCTGCCGTCGCCTCGCGTCACCACCCGGGGGGCGCCGTGTCTGACTTTACGGCGGCGGCGCCCGGGGACACAAAGATGAAGACACACAAGACACGGGGCGTCGCTCGCGCTCCTCTCTCGGCGCGACTATCCGAACCGACGGCGCTTAAAAGGGAGGAAGTGATGTCATAACGAAGGTCAAGGCGTCCGACGCTCGTTTTGAAGAAGCAAAGACAAAGAAAAGACAGAACGTGAACCGAGACGGTTCTGCAGAAATTTAACCGTGACTCCACTAATCTAACCCCCCCCCTCCCCTCCCGTTACAGGCGAGCAGAGGCGGGGCATGCACAGCGTCGGGCGGGGGGGGACACGAGCCGCGGGCTGGACGTCCTGCAGGCCCTTACCATGTGGGGGAGCTGGACATTAGCTAAAGAGTAAATCAGTGACCGGCTGAGGTCGGCCAGCTCATGCAGCAGAGATTCATTTTGCTGTTCAATCACCTTGTTTTCCTCCTCCATGGACTTCAGGCTGGACTCCATGGTGGTGATCTGTGGGGGGGGGGACACACGGTCAGGACGTGGTGGTGGGGGGGGCAGGTAGGGGCGGGGCGGACAGGAAGCGACTCACCTGTGTTCTCAGTTTGATCATGTCCGCCTCCACCTGTGAATTGGATTCACTCAAGTCTTTGATTTCCTCGTCCAGCTGCTTGATCTCCTCCTCGTGCTCCAGCCCTGCGGGACACACACACACACACACACACACACACACACACACACACACACACACACACACGTCAGCATCACTGTGCAGCCTGTGTCCTCACACATGACGACATCAGAACCGACACCTGGGCCCGGACGTCAGAACCGGCGCCGACGAACGTCATCGCCCGGCCCGCTCGCGTTCAGCGCCGTCGGATCTGACGTGGGTCACGCACCTTACACCCCCGCTCAGCGAACCGGACCCGGCTGTGTGTTGGTGTTGTCGTGCGGTTGCCATAGTTACCGTTGCCGGCCCGCTGCTGCTTTATCGTTAGCATGTCCACTCCGGAGAGCCGGGCTTTCCTCATGGCCGAGGTGGCGCGCGGACATCCCGACAGACTGGAGGCACAAAGCAGAGGGGGGGGGTTTATTCCACACACACACACACACACACACACACACACACACACACACACAGACACACACACAGGCCCCATACACACTAAGGTTTATACACAAAACTTGTCAAACACTCCATTTTTAACTCGAGCTGCTCGACGCCAGTGCAGCACACACAGCTCACATGTTTGAGTGTGTGTGTGAGCATGTGTGTGTGTGTGTGTGTGTGTGTGTGTGTGTGTGTGTGCGTGTGTTGCCGCGACCCACCTGCGGTGCGTCAGGAAGCTGCCGCTGACGTGACCCGAGCCGTCGCAGCCCGGCGTGGGGCAGGACATGCCCTCCGTCTTGCCGGACTTCCAGGTGAACTGGATGCCGTTCAGGTAGCCGTCCTTCTGCCTCTTGGCCGCGATGGGACATCCCGACGCGCTCCGGTGGGACGCGTACTTCCCCGTCACGTGGCCCTGACCGTCGCAACCCGGGACCGGACACCTGGAGGAGGAGGAGGAGGAGGAGGAGCGTGTTTGGGTTTGCGTGTAACCGGTGTGACTCTTGGTGAGGTTCGGTCCATCTCTGCAGAACCTCGCCCCCCCCCTCCTCTTGCATCATTTAACAGTGAAGCTCGACTGGATCGTTCACTTGGGCCGTGGGAACAGAGGGCACCTGCGCTCGCACCTGATTGGCTCCTGGTCCTCCTTGTTCTCTTTGCTGTGGATGATCTTTATCCCGCTCTTCCTGGCCCGCGGACACCCTGAGAGACTGCACACAGGGGACGGAGTTAGCCGGGCTAAAGCACGAGCTGCGTGTGTGTGTGTCTGTGTGTGTGTGTGTGTGTGTGTGTGTGTGTGTGTGTGTGTGTGTGTGTGTGTGTGTGTGTGTGTGTGCGTGCGTGTGTGTGTGTGTGTGTGTGTGTGTGTGTGTGTGTGTGTGTGTGTGTGTGTGTGTGTGTGTGTGTGTGTGTGTGTGTGTGTGTGCGTGCGTACGTGTGTACCTTCTGTGTGAAGCGTAGTTGCCAGTGATATGTCCCGAACCGTCGCACCCTGGTGTCGGGCACCTGGGGCAGAAAACACAAGAAAGGGCTCAGGGCCTACAGCAAAGGTGCAGTCGATGAGAAGAAACACACAGACGCCATGAATAAAACAAACGCCCCCCCAAAAGAAAAAAAAAAACCAGGCAGATATATTTTGAGGGGTGAGGGTGGTCTTGAATGTTAATGAATGAGTCAAAGAGTCTGCTGTATATTCATATATATATATATATACTGCAGTTTTTTTCTGCCAATGTATCTCAAACAAAGGGAGCTAATACCCTGTAGCTAATTTCATGTTTACTCTTGTGTCTCTCGCCTTTTACTACGTTTTATTCTTGTTACATTTCTAGTTTTTGTTTATGTATTTCCACCAAACCAAATTCCTTCATGTAAAAAAAAAAAAAACACAAACAAAACCTGATTGATTGATATCAATCAAATCAAAACACAATTTTTCATAACTACTTTAATTTGGTCACCAGCTAATTAAGCTAACGCTACTTAGCTAACGCGACTGTGGCCTATCGATTGATCACACTGCTGAGCTACATGGCTAACAACCAGCTAAATAATGTTAGCTGGCTATGTAGCTAAAAAGCAAAGAGCTCCACTGTGTCACGCTGCAACTCTGCTCATTAGCTGCATAGCTAACGGAAGCTAAGTACCATGAGCTAGCTATGTAGCGAAACAGTGGAGGAGTTAGCTACAGCAACAGGGTTTGATCATTTAACAGGCTGTCTACTCGCTAGCTAAGTAGCGTTAGCTAGCCACGTAGCTAGACAGTGGAGGTGTTAGCTACAGCAGTTTGATCAGTAAACAGGCTCTTTACTCGTTAGCTAAGTAGCGTTAGCTACGTAGCTGGTGACCAGAGTGAAACAGATATTCGCTGTTTGTTTCTGTCGGGGACTATTTCCAGGGGCGGATTAATACACGTGTTGCGTTCTCGTGAGTATTTGGAGGCAGCGGGTCCATGACACACAGACCAATCACACGCAAGCGTCGGCGGCGTCTCTTACTTGAGCTCTTGCGCGTTGTTGGCCAGCATGCTTCGAATGCTTTTATCAGCTAAGGGGCAACCTGAGAGACTGAAGACACACAGCAGGGGAACGTTAGCGCCGCCGCCGTGACGACAACACACACACACACACACACACACACACACACACACACACACACACACATCAGATCGGGAGAAGCCATGATGCAAGTGCAGGGAGTCGATCGGGAGGTGGGGGTGGGGGGGGGCGTTAACCCTCTGAGCATTTGGATCTTTTTTCGCCTCCTCACGCCGCTCGGTTCCTCGCGGACTCGTCCCACGCCGCAACGCTCTGAGCGGCGAGCGCTCAGGCTGCAGTGCATCCTGGGAAAGGGCCCGGAGGACTGAATCACACCAGCTTAGGAGGCTTTACACATAACAACCCGCTGAGAAATAATTTCATCGGAGCTTAGCTCCAAAAAAACGAGCCCCGTCTTTAATTAATTTAGCCTTTTTTCTTTTTTCTCGGGACGTCAGCTCGGCAATAGTCAAAGGGCTAACGCACGCACACGCACACACACACACACACACACACACACACACACACAGTGCCTACAGGTGTGTGACAGCGTAGTCGAGGTAAGCTGAAAACAATAAAGAGAGATAGAGCGAGGATCCGCCGGAGAAAAAAAGCGAGTCACACCTTCGATGTGAGGCGAAATTGCTCGTCAAGTGACCACTTCCATCACACCCCGGTGTGGGACATCTGCCACCGAAAAAAATACACAGATTTATAAGGCCGGAGGGAAGCAGAAGAAAAATGTGAGAAAAAAAAAAATCTCAAATTTTTATTTTTTAAAATTTTTTTGGTTTTCATTGTTTCCAGTTTAGCTTCACTGTCGGCGACGAACTCCAGTCATCAGCTGATCAGTGTGGATGGAGGAAGCCGTCAAATAAAAGTCATAGAGCAAGCCACTGCCAGCCGGGGGGTGGGGGGGGGGGGGGGTTGGCAGAGCAGGAGGAGGAGGAGGAGGAGGAGGAGGAGGAGGAGGAGGAGGAAGGCTCTTACGTTATCAGGTCCTTCTTACTCTCCTTGCAGTGGATGTACTTGGGCTTGGGGCTGGGCATGTTCACGTCGGCCGTGAAGGAGCGGTCCTCCAGCAGGTCGTGGAAGGGGTCCAGGTCGTCCTGCGTGGGGGGGGGCGAGGGGGGGGGGGGGGGGAGTACGTGAAAGAGGAAAAAAAAAAAAAAAAAAGTGAGGATA
>JAFBJZ010000402.1:257500-272500 GCA_016785225.1 Psettodes erumei | reverse complement strand
AAACAGGAAATGAAATCCCCTCGACAAAAAGACTCCACGCGACAGAGAGGAGGGGGTGCGACAGGTGTGCGACAGGTGGGCGGGGCCGTCACTTACCTGCGGTGGGAGTTTCTGTTGCTATTGACGTGGCCGCGTCCCGTGCAGCCCGGCGTGGGACACTTAAGAACATTCTCATACATTGCCACGACTTGGAGACGGGAGACAGGGAGCGAGAGACAGGGGAGGAGGTTAGGAGCCTGCGCTCGGTTAGCACGTGTGTTAGCAGCCTGGCACTGTACACATCAATAACACACACACACACACACACACACACACACCGGCGTGACCCCGGCGTGACCCCGCCTCCGCGTTAACGAACGCCGGTTTGAAAGGAGCGGGCGAGGTCGGCCGCCATGATGCTCCTCACTCCTCCACGCTCCTTTCAAATCAGTATTCTGTGGGGGTGGGGGTGGAGGTGGAGGTGGGGGGGGGTGGGGTGGGGGGCACATGAATAAAAAGATGTCATTTAAGACAGAGTGGGGGGTGGGGGGGCATGCAGAGAGCGAGCAGCAGCTTAGCAATCATGCAAAACACAATCAATGGAGGAGGCAGACGCCGGTGATGGAGCGGGCTTTGTCATCATCCGGGGGGGGTGGGGGTGAGGTGGGGTGAGGTGGGGGTGAGGTGGGTGAGGGGGTGAGGAAGAAGTGTGTGTGTGTGTGTGTGTGTGTGTGTGTGTGTGGGGGCGGGCTTCAATAGCATTTACAATTAAAACAGTCCATAACTGTCCCGGCTCCCCTCGGCAACCCGCCAATTAGATTAATGATCTCTGGATGTCCGAGAGGAGCCGGAGGACTGGGGGGGGCGGTGGCACGAGGAGGCCGACCCTCTGACCCCCCACACACACACACACACACACACACACACACCACCACCCCCCCGTCGGCGTCAGCTTCATCATTATCGCCCCCTTAAACTTTAACCCTCCTCATCCTCCGTCCCTCGCATGCTAATTGGCGCTCGGTGCAGGTAATTGGACGAAGCCGCCGCCGCGTGTCACCAGCCGTCTGCATTATGCATGCCCCCCCCTCCCAACCTCCACCCACCCCACCTCCACCCTGACGGGAGGGGGGGCGGGTGATGAGGAAACGAGGAAGCAGGAACAGGAAGTGCTGAACTTCCTGTGACGTTCGAAACGTAAACGACTTTAAACCGACATTTAATTTTCTTTTTTTTTTTTTCTGGCTTCAGGAGGAAGTTCCCAATTAAACGGATCCATTAATAATCCATGTTCCATTCAGGCCGGCAAACCTGTTAATGGAAGGGGTGGGGGTGGGGGGCAGGCTGGTCTGTTGCCATGACGACGGGCAGCAAGCTTCGCCGGGTCCAGCGCCGCATGTTCTGACCCCTTGATAAAAAACGCCGACACCCGGGAGGGGAGGGCGTGTGTGTGTGTGTGTGTGTGTGTGTGTGTGTGTGTGTGTGTGTGTGGGTGGCGATCCGAAGCATCCGGTGTCGCCCCCCCCATCCCAAAAAGGTGAGGAACAGCAGGAGGACATCATATTCCCAAAATCTCCAGTGACAATCAATTCGAGCCTTTTCCAAACTCCGATCCGGATCCGCTCGGTGCCGGTCAAGGTCGGGCCCCCGGCTCGGAGCCACGTCTGGGTCTCAGGCCGGGTGTGTGTGTGTGTGTGTGTGTGTGTGTGTGTGTGTGGGGGCTGGTCTTTACGAGCCGGGCGATACGATAACTAATTTCCCCGCCGCTATTAAAACCCTCTTTTTATTTTTGATTGCCGTCCGGGTCGGGACGGATCAGAACCGGATTCCCACGCCGCGGTTAATGAAGCGTGTAAAAGGGCCGTTTATGGGGGGGGTGAAGGGGGGGGGGTTACTGCTGCTCCACTTGACCTTGACCAAATAAATGGGGGTCATGGCTGCCCCCGTCAGGACGAAAAGGAGTCCGGTGAACATTCAGACGCCGATCGCCAATCCATCACCACGGCGGGTGATCGGCGAGCCGACCCACGGCCCCCCCATGCGATAGGGTCAGGAGTAGCCACGCCCCCGTCTGACCCCGCCCCCCCCCCCCCACCCCCCCGGAAACATCAAACACAGCCCACGCCACAAGTACACACAAGAGCGTGCCAGACACAGCGCATGCCGGGCATCAGACAACATCGAGGCCAGCTGTGTGTGTGTGTGTGTGTGTGTGTGTGTGTGTGTGTGTGTGTGTGTGTGTGTGGTGTGAGAGGGGGGCGGGGCTTACTTTCTGGCGGCACCCGGTCCTTGTGCGGGCAGCCCGACAGGCTCCGGTGGTGCGGGTACAAGCCAGTCACATGACCCGTGCCGTCGCAGCCCGGCGTCGGACACCGGCTCTCCTTCTTGTCAGCACGGGACGCGTCTGTGTGAGCGGAGAGGACGCACACACACACACACACACACACACACCTGTCAATCACAGCATGGCCACGCCCCCCTCAAACCTCCCCTACTTATTTACATTTTTATTTTTATTCTGAACGGTTTGGAGTTTGTTGGGAAAAACGTTAAAACTCCGGCGTCGGTGACCTTCAGCGGTGTCGTCTCGCCGTTCAGCTCGAATTAAGAATTTATCACACACACACACACACACACACACACACACACGCTGTGCACAGGATAAGATTGTCTTTCCCTTTCCCAAAACCCGGCGCTCCTGTTTCACCCAAACCCGGCTCGGATCCGGTTACGGCAGAAAAAGCGGGGACGCCGGGCCGTGCCAACTGGCACCGATTCTGCAAACCCTTAAAAAAAAAAAAAAAAAAAAAAAAACAAGTTTCGGCGGCGGAACAAGGTCGAGGAAAATTGGGGAAAATTCACGGCGCGGCGAGCGGCGCCGGGCGTCCCTCACCAGTGACTGTTCCAACAGCTGGAAATTATTCTCCACTTCGAGAGCGGAGGCAGCGTGTTAGAAAGCCGAGGGTGGGGGTGGGGGTGGTGGTGTCGGGGTGGGTGGAGGCGGGGGGGTATTGATCGTGGCTGGGGATGGTCCGCGCTTTGCATAGCAAATGGCCCCCATTACCATACCACCTCTGGATAATTAATGTGCAGTCAGCGGGGCCTGTCGTTCGCTCGCCGCCCCCCCCCCCACCCACTCCACCTCCCTCCACACCCCCCCCCCCCCCTCCCCACCTCCCCCCCCTCCCTCCCTCCCTCCTTTGCCAACCGCCAGTCAACGAGCGCCTGCTCCCGTCCGGCCCCGCGGGGGAAGAAGATGCTATCGCCACGCGACCGACGCGCATCCTCTCATTACGGCGACGTTAGCCAGATGCTAAGGGGTGGGGGGGGCAGTGTGTGTATGTGTGTGTGTGTGTGTGTGTGTGTGGGGGGGATCAATGGTCTCCCCGCTCACCTTTATGGAAGAAGGGTTTCTTCATGCCGTCGGGGAGGCGGGCCTTCCGCTCCACGCCGTAGCCGTGCCGCGGGCCGTGCTCGTCGTGGCCGCCGTACCTGGCGCCGTCCCTCCTGGCGGCCTCGGCGGCCATCTTGTCCCGCATGGCCTTGGCGCGCTCCGACTCCAGCGCAATGGCCTTCTCCAGCAGGGACAGGTTGCCCTTGGTCATGTCGAACACCTCCTCGGAGCGGTCCGACGTCACGGAGGCCGTGTCCTCGTCGAAGTCGCGGTGGCCGGGCCGGTACCGGTCGTCCTGCGCGCAGCTGGAGAAGGCTTTGGACCGCGGGCTCAGCTGCTCCTCCAGCTTCATCAGATTGTCCATGTCGGAGTAGTTCCGGTCCAGCGCCCGCCGGTCGTCCGGCCCGTGGTGGAAGTTCAGGTAGCCGTGGTGCTGGGCCTGCTGGCCGGGGTCCGCGCAGGAGAAGTGGTTCTGCTGGGACGGCCCGTTCCGGTCGGCGGACTTGGTTTCGCTCAGCTTGCGGGCCAGGTCGAAGCACTGGTTCCGTAGGCACTCCAGACTGCTCAAACACACCTCCTCGTCGCTGTTCTCCGCCTGCCCGTTGCCGCCGCCCTTGGCCGGCCCGGCGGCGGCGCCGGCGTGTGCGCTCCCCGCGCCGCGGGAACCGTCGGCCTCGTCCCCGTTCCGGGCGGAACCGTCCTCGAACTCCTGCCCGTCCAGGTTGTCGGACAGCACGGCGCCGTGACCCTGGGCCAGCAGCTTGAGGGAGTCCACGGTCTCCCGGACCACGTCGCTGTCCACGTCCAGACTCAGGTCGCCCCTCTGCGTCTCGTCCCCTTCCTCGTCCTCCTCCTCTTCCTCCTCCTCGTCTTCCTCTTCCTCCTCCTCTTCCTCCTCCTCCTCCTCCTCCTCCTCCTCCTCGTCATCCTCGTCTTCTTCGTCCTCCTCCTCCTCCTCCTCCTCTTCCTCCTCGGCGCTGTGGGACGAGTTGCTGTTCATCTCGGACTCGGTCATGGCCCGGTTGGCGGCGTCCTCCGCGATCTTGCCGAGGTTCAGCAGCGACTTGGCCACCAGCTCGTCGTAGTTCTCGTACTCGTCGTTGTTGTTGCCGTCCTTCTCCGCCACCGCCGCCGCCGTCGGGCTGGGTTTGCCGTCGTCGCCGCCGCCGCCGCCGCTCATCCGATCGTCCTCTGCTGGAGAGAAACAACAACACTCGCGTAATTTCATTTCCCTCATTCTATTTTACTGGGAAATCAGATTTCTGGGCTTGGTCCGTCTAAATTGGATAAGGAACTCTTTGCTTCCCCTAATAATTTACTTTGAGCGTCTTAACAGCGGCTCGTGTCCTGAATTGCGAATCAGCACAGGAAGTTAAACACGCGGCGGTTTTGGGACGGTTCCAGGAGGTAAAAAAAAAAAAAGACGCTCTGGCGAACGAGAAGCTGACGGGGACGACGTCTCGGGGCGAGCGGGTTTTAATCCCCCTGGATTTCTGCAGGAAGAGAAATTCCCAGGTCTGAAATCTGCAGATCGTTTGCAGATAATAACCAGATGATGCGGAGCTTCCTGTCCGTCGGCCAAGTGCTAATAAAGTTTTTTTTTCTCCATTCAATCCCAAGTATTTTTAGAATTGCTGTGGATAATCGGTTCTGACGGGCTGCAAAAAAAAAAAAGTCGCTAGAAAATGGAAAATAATAGAAAAAAACATTGTTTATGATGTGAACGCACACACACAACAGCAACACAACACTGGTGTGTGTGTGTGTGTGTGTGTGGGGGGGTGTCACAAATGACCGGGCGCACATTTTGACGCCTCAGCAGCCTCCTCCCGCGCCGCGGCTTTAATTCGCGATGTTGGCGCAGGAAAAGAGAAGCGCCGCAGATTAAAGGGGCGAACGGAGACTGAATTAGGATTTGGATTAGCTTCAGAATCTGCCCGGCGACCGCCCCGGCGCCGCCGCCTCAAACGCGGTGGAAAATGCGGGCAGATTAAAATATGAAACGTCGTCTATTCCGAACCGATTACGGAGCTCGGCGGCGATTTTGCGGGAATCTGCAGATCCGAGCGTGCGCGCGGCGCTGATCCGGCGGGGGCGCCGACGGGCCGCCCGTCCCGGGCTCTAACGAGCGCGGGCTTCGCATCGGCGCGTCTGCGGGGGGGAACGAAGAGGCGGCGCGTCGACGGCGGGCTGCGCTCCGAAACGCCGAGCGCCGCTCGCTCAGCGCTGCGCTCCTAATTGGACTTGAAGGCGCTGTCAGGTCCGATCGCCGTTTTGGTGGTGGGGGGGGGGGGGCACGGTGGAAACTGCTGGAGAGAAACCTGCCAAATCTGGAGCATGGCGGGGGGGTGGGGGTGGAGGTCGGGGGGGTTAACACACACCAACAGCGTGGGTGTGTGTCAGCGAAGCAGCAGCAAAAATGGTGAGTTGAGCAGCGTGCGCGAAATAATCATCAATTTAGATCAGTTATCAATAACTAGAAATAGATCAATAACAGATCAATCGATACCACAGCAGAGCAGACGAGGTTCTGTTCGCCTCGGGTTGGTTCTATGTCGACAAACTCGATGACGTCATCAAATAAAACGGGCCAATTCGCTTTGAAAGAGCTTCAGCCAATGGGGAGCCTCCAACAACCGGGGCGGCCGACCAATGGCAGCACGGAAATAAAAAGCCAAAACATTTAAAAATCTTTTTAAAGGAGCAGTTCGACATTACTGGTGCTAGCTGCCTGTTAGCCGCCCGCTAGCTGACCTCAGCACAGAGACTGGAAACAATGTAACACTGTAAAAATAATAACTTCCTGTTTTCTTTTGTTGTTGTTTTTTTCTTTTTTGGTGAAGACTTAAGGATGAAGAAATAGTCACGTGACACGTAACCAACCAGGAAATGATTAATTATTGCCTGCTAGCTTAGCCGGTTAGCTTTGTGCTATGCTAAGCTAAGCTAACTGGCTGTTCGATCCTGAAATTCACTGATTTCTTAAAATGTTGAACTGCTCCTTTAAAGTAAACAGGAAGTGACCTCACCTTGCCCTTGACTCTGCTCCTCCTCCTCCTCCTCCTCCTCCCCTTCCTCGTAGTCCACCTCCTCTACCGCTTCCTCCTCCTCCTCTTCCACCTCCTCCACCCTCTCCTCGTCACCCTCCTCCTCCTCCTCTTGCTCAACCTCCACCTCCTCTTCTTCCTCCTCCTCCTCCTCCTCGTCTCCGTCGCCTCTCTCCACCTCGCCCTCCTCCTGCTCCATCTGCTCCATGTTGTAGTCCATGTAGCCTTCCACCTCCTCCTCTTCCTCCTCCACTTCTCCCTCCTCCTCCTCCTCCACAGCTCCCTCCTCCTCCTCCTCCTCCTCCCCCTGTCGTCCATCTCCTCGGTGCCGTCCGTCTCGTAGCACTCCTCCATGGTGGAGTTGTCCATGTCGTCCAGGTAGGTGCTCCTCTTGGGGGAGGTCTCCGGGGTTTGTCTGTCTAGACTCTTCCTCTTCTTGGCCAGAGGGCAGCCATACACACTGTGGGGGGGGGGTAAGAGCGTTAGCCGTTAGCCGTTAGCCTGGAGGGAGCAGGAGGAGGCGCGCGTGGCCTCCTCCTCCTCCTCCTAAGTCGTTAGCAGCGGCGCTAATAAAAAGCTCGTGTTTGTTCGTAGGAAACAAACGCGCATTCCCGCGCCAACGCACAACCGCCCCGTTAATTGGATCTCGGTTTTAATGTATTCCCCGGCTCCCCTCGGCAGCGTGTGTGTGTGTGTGTGTGTGTGTGTGTGTGGCAGATCCTAATCTGATAATCTGCGCTCAGGCTATTGATCACAGGGGGGCTTAATCCATTTCACTCATCAGACCTGTGAGAGCCCCGAGCTGCTACCTGTCCCCCCCCACCCACCTCCTCCACCCACGATGTAAGCTGCACGTGAGCGTGTGGCGGCCACACACACGAGGGGGGGTCGGGGGGGGTCAGAACCGCCGGATGGCGTCGGCGCCGCCTCAGAGCGAGCCCCGATGGGATTGGACGCGGCGCGGGGAAACGACTCGTCGACGAGAGGTCGACGAGTCGCGTTCGCGCGCACCCACACACACACACACACACACACACGCCCATCAGTCAGTCAGGGTCCAGTCACCTGACAGGCTCAATCTCGCCAAACCCACGGATTCCTTAATGGCCTGACCCCCCCCCCCCCCATTTCATTAATCTGAGCCCACATGGAAACTCATTCCCTGCCTGACAGCCAGACCTCTCCCCCCCTGGGCGGTGCAGAGGTCCGCGGGACGCCGAGGGGAGGGGGGCAGGGGGCAGGGGGCGGGGGGGCGGGGGGGTTCGGTGGGGGGGGGGGGCAGCGTGATCAATAACGCTTGTGACCAAACATCTGAAAAGCACATTAAAGTGCCACTCATCCCGGCCCCTCCGCTCCGGGCCCCCGCGCCAAATAAATCAAGGGGCCGGTCCCAGCAGGTTAGCAGCTGCCAAGGCGGGCGGGGGCCGGCGGGACGGGAGGACAGGTGAGTGGGGGGCAGATAGACTGCCCCCCCCACACACACACACACACACACACACACACACACACACCTTTAACAATAAAGCGGCTGACAGGTATTAATGCGACCACAGCTCAGAAGGAGGAGGCGCCGCTGCTGCAACGCTTTTCACGAGGCGGGCGCGTTTCATGACTTCGGTCCGGGACGCCGCCGCCGCCGTGAGAGCGCCCCCCCCCCCACGATGACCGACAGCGAGCGGGACGGCGTCCGTTAGAAATTATTAGGCACCGTTTCAAATATTTTAAAAAACAGAAAAAGGGCGAGTCCCCACAAAAAAAGATAAGACGAGGACAAGGGGCACCTGGAGATCAGAAAACACCACTTCATGTTTCATGGAGGGGGGGGCAGGTGTGTGTGTGTGTGTGTGGGGGGGGGGGGGGTCAGGTGTGTGTGTGTGTGTGTGTGTGTGTGTGTGTGGGGGGGTCGGCATTATGAAGCCGAACAAACTATCACGGTGTGAACCAGGGGCTCGCTTCAGGAGCGCTAATGGGAGGCTGGGGCGAGGAGCGAGGAGCAGCGGGAGGAAAGGAGGAGGGAGGGAGGAGGGAGGGAGGGAGGGAGGGGGGGAGGAGCGCCCCCCCGTTTGGCTAATTTCGGGCGACAGCTGAGCGACTGCTGGAATGCGGCGGCGGCGCACGGCGCCTTTATTAGCCGTCATATTAGCGGCTGCTCTCAGCGGGGGCAAAAAGCTTGAGCCGGTCATTAGCATCAGGCGCTATTTGTCTGCCTGACACGGGGACGAGGCTGCCTGCGCCTCCTCCTCCTCCTCCTCCTGCTCCTCTCTCCTCCTGTCACACAGCTGTCTTTGTTCTCCCTCCCATCGCACCACCACCACCTCCTCCTCGTATATATATCTATACGTCGCTCCTCCGACTCCCTCCCAACCTCGGCTCATTGTTGCTTCTCCCCGTGGAGATTTGGAGGGGGGGAGGAGGAGGAGGAGGAGGAGGAGGATCTATAGACACGTGTGGCAGAGCCCCCGTCTCCATGGTGATACCCTGCAGAAACCCATGAGGGATTCACCAGACGGGGAGGAGGAACGAGGGAGGGAGGAGGAGAGACGGGGAGGAGGAATGATGGAGAGAGGAGGACAGACCGGAGGAGGAATGAGGGAGGGAGGAGGAGAGACAGGGAGGAGGAATGATGGAGAGAGGAGGGGAGACAGGGAGGAGGAATGATGGAGAGAGGAGAGGAGACGGGGAGGAGGAATGAGAGACAAAGGAGGAGAGACAGGAGGAGGAATGAGCCGGAGGAGAAGAGAGACAGGGAGGAGAAATGATGGAGAGAGGAGGACAGACTGGAGGAGGAATGAGGGAGGGAGGAGGAATTAGAGCGAGAGGAGGAGAGACAGGGAGGAGAAATGAGAGACAAAGGAGGAGAGACAGGAGGAGGAATGATGGAGAGAGAAGGGGAGACAGGGAGGAGGGATGAGAAAGAGAGGAGGAGAGATGGGGGGAGGAACGAGGGAGAGAGGAGGACAGATGAGGAGAAAAAGGAGAGGGGCTAAAGGAGGAGAGTGTGTGTTTTTGTGCAGCTTCTTTTGTGTACACACTAAATTCAGGAAGTGCAGAGTGGAGGAGTTAAGAAGCAAATGAGACGTGTGTGTGTGTGTGTGTGCGCGTGTGTGTGTGTGGGTGTGTGTGTGTGTGTGTGTGTGTGTGTGTGTGTGTGTGGTGTGTGTGTGTGTGTGTGTGTGTGTGTGTGTGTGTGTGTGTGTGTGTGTGTGTGTGTAGGAGCAGAGAGGATCATTTCAGAGCTGTCAGGCTTCGCCTGGAAGCGCGGCGAGAACAAAAGACGGCGTCTCGGTGCAGGAGGCTCGGCGCACGCCGCAATTTGGGGCGTTTTCTCGCGGCTCACGTATCAGCCGCACACAGACACACACAGACACACACACACACAGACACACACACACACACACACACACGCAACACGACGTCGGTTCATCCTGAAAGTCGTACGGTATCGGCGTAGAAATAATCCCGGGTGAAACGTGCGCGCGCTGTAATTACACGTCCGCTCGGATTTTACGCTGACGCGCGAACAATGAGAGCGCCGCTTCCACTTTAATCGCTTCCCGTTCGACAACGCGCCGCGTACGGCAGCGGGGTGTGTGTGTGTGGGGGGGGCGTCGGAACCGGAACCGCGCCGCTCCGATAATCCCGCTGTTGGCCCCCTCGATGCCGATGGAGCGCGAACGCACACACACACACACGCACAGCTACCGGCTAGTTGTGTTAGCACGTGTTAGCCACATCTACAGCGGTTGTTTAGCGCCGATAAAAATAAAAGGACGGACGAAATAATCCGCACCAATCTGAGTGCAGAAACACAGATTAGCAGATTATTTGATGACGCTCTGTGATGACAAACGCACGGCGCGATTCTGACCCGTCGGCGCCGCTGGTTTCAGTTCGGGATTTGTCGACAGGAGCACGACGCATGCGTTGCCTTGTGCGTGTGTGTGTGTGTGTGTGTGTGTGTGTGTTTTCATGTCTCTGATGTAATGCGGTTGGCAGCCGCTCGGAGGGGGGACGGCTGGCCAGGGTCAAGAGGTCAGGACGTGCCCCCGGCCCCTGGAGCAGGCCCTGAGCAGCTGCCCGCCCCTTCACCCCCCCCCTCCCCCCTCCCTCCTCCCTCCTCCCCTCGTGCCCCCCCCGCGGCGCTCATCGCACATGCTCCGTTATTCTCTTTGATGTCTCTCCTCGGGGGAGGCAGTTATAAAAAAAAAAAAAAAAAAAAAAGAGCGTAAACACCACCTGTTTATCCGACGCCGGGGAACGTGGGAGAGGTAGTTTTCACGCCCGTCATCAGGAGCGCGGCGGGGTGTGTGTGTGTGTGTGTGTGTGTGTGTGTGTGTGTGTGCGTGTGTGTGTGTGTGGGGGGGATTAGAAAGGGAAACGGTAAACAAACGCCATCAGAGAGGAAGTCACGTGGGCCCGGTTGGTTCTGAGGCTCTTACGGGTTCACGTGGGGACAGAAGAATCAGCGAGCGGGTCGGGCCGCACTCGACCCGTCACACGGCGCCGACCGACCCGATCTGACCTGACCCCCCCTCCTCCTCCTGCACCCTCATTAAATATGGAGATTTGTGTTTGGGTGACAGATACTTCACGGGGGGGGGGGTTATTTTGGATGGATTCTGATTAATGCGACTTTATCTGGTTCTGCACATGGGGGGGGGGCTCCTTCTCCTCTTCTCCTCTTCCCCCCTCTCCTCCATCTCTGCTCCTCTTCCAGATTCCTCCATTTCTGCCCTCTCTTCTTCTCCTTTGTTTCCTCTCCTCTTTCCTCTCCTCTCCTCCTATTTCTTCTCTCCTCTCCTCTTTCCTCTCCTCTCTTTGTTTCCTCTCCTCCTCTCATCTCTTCTCTCCTCTCTGTTTTCCTTTCCTCTCTTCTTTCCTCTCCTCTCCTCGTTCCTCTCCTCCTCTCGTTTCTTCTCTCCTCTGCTCTCCTCTCTGTTTTCCTTTCCTCTCCTCGTTCCTCTCCTCTCTTTGTTTCCTCTCCTCCTCTCTCCTCTCCTCTTTCCTCTCCTCCTCTCGCTTCTCCTCTCCTCTCCTCGTTCCTCTCCTCTCCGTTTTCCTCTCCTCCTCTTGTTTCTTATCTCCTCTCATTTTTCCTCTCCTCTCTTTGTCTCCTCCACCCTGAGGTGCAGCGGCGCCTCTCCTCCTGCCTGTCACTCCATCACCACCTGGCCCACTTCCAGTGCTTTCAGTGAGAGTTATCCGTCAGCCCATGAATAATACAGGCCCAAGGCTGCCGTTAGCTCGCTAGCTAGCTACGCGGAATCCAAATGAGGCGCGCGGCAGGAAGAGAGCGCTTGACTCTTAGCTCGCCGCCGCGCTCCGCCCGCCAAGACGGGCAATTACTCAGCCCGCCATCGCGCACGCGTACGAGCGAACGCGCATCCTCATGCAAATGACGGCAAAAATATGTCGACGCAAAGTTTCCCGCCGGAAAAATCCATATCTCCTCTCGCTGGGGGAAGGTCGGGACGTCTGATGATGAAATCGGGGGCGTTAATCTGCGGCGGCGAAACAAACAGGAAGTAAGACGAGCACCTTTTTTTTTTTTTTTTCTCTTCGGCGGCTCCATTAATCAACGGCGGCGTCGCTTCATCACGTCTTATCTGACGACGGGCGGGGAGAGACGTCGTCAAACCCTTATCGGGGGGGGGGGTGGAGGAGGAGGAGGAGGAGGTGGGGGGGGGGCTATCGCGAGGCGCACGACACGTGTACGGCCCCCGTAATTAGCTCGGCGCCGACGGCGTCCTGAGGTGACGGCGTTAACCCATCCGTCACTCGCCCGCGCCGGGGCGGGAGGAGCGTGGGATGTAATTACTGGGAGCGCTAGGCAACGGCAGGTAAGAAAAAAAAATAATCCTGGCGCGGGGACGAGCGCGGCGGCGAGCGCGGCGGTAATGAGATCTAGTTAGCGATGCTCCAGAGTGTCTTATTAACAAATAATAAGAGCGCTGCTTTGTTTTGGCGCCGCTCCGCCCATCCATTATTCACACCTCACAGATTTACTCATGACTCATTTATGGCAGCATCTTGTGCAACCCAGAAACTAAATGTCACCCGCAACATCGCTGTCGGACGCCGCCGTACACTGTGTTTCCGTGTCGGAGCTGCATCTGTGCAGGGTGTGTGTGTGTGTGTGTGTGTGTGTGTGTGTGTGTGTGTGTGTGTGTGTGTGTGTTAGGGGGGGGAAAACACAATGTGAGATATTCTGAGATTACAGTGGTACGTTTACAGGAGGGTGTTGTATTGATTTCACTGCAGGTAAAGTCACCTGACCTCAAGCCATCAGGTGTGGTAATGACCCCGCCCCCTCCTCCTCCCACCGGACAGACACACACACACACACACACACACACACACACACACACACACACACCCATGTCGTATACATCTGATAAGCGGCACTGCTGCAACAAGGACTCAGAAAAATCTGCAGTATCTTCACACACACACACACACACAAAATGCAAACATGAAATAGTTGGATCTTATTGGACGCCCCCCAAAAAAAAAAAAAAAAAAACCCGACAGCCCCCCCCAGTGTGAAACCAGCGTGACGCCCTGTGTACTTTAGCTGGATTCACTTTCCGCTGAAATTGCCAGGTTTGGAGAGAGGCACTCAGCTGGGACCGCTGCTCTACATGTGAAGTAGGTTGTGTGTGTGTGTGTGTGTGTGTGTGTGTGTGTGTGTGTGTGTGTGTGTGTGTGTGTGTGTGTGTGTACACCCCCTCCCCAGGTGAAGAGGCCGGGCTCCGGAGGCTCCGCTCCAGTCGAGGGCCCTCCAAGCCCCGCGCCGGCGCCACTTCACCCCCCTGAGCTCCGTACAGTAGAATCCGTCTCGGCGGGAAAACACTCGACGGACCGGCGCCGGCGCCGACTGGACGGAGCGGGCCCGCAGAACCTGCAGCCGGGGAGCGAAACGTGACGCTGAACGAGCCCGAATCTTTTTAAAGACGGCCGAATTTATAGAAGTAGGTAAAGTTTTATGCACAGAGCTTTAAATTAATCATTCATTCATTAACGGCTCAGCAAGGCATGCTGGGAAATGTAGTCCGGACCCAGTCAGTTAAGTTAAGAGTTAAGTGCATCGGACTATTTCCTCCTGCAGAATCCATCCGCCGCTCGGTGCTCTCACCTCCTGTGTGTGTGTGTGTGTGTGTGTGTGTGTGTGTGTGTGTGTGTGTGTGAGAGAGTGTGAGAGTGAGGGGGGGGAGGGTGGGGGAGGGAGGGAGAGAAGGAGGGAGTAAATAGCATCCCAGCTGTAGAGATGGCATTTAAGTGTCTCTCCCTTTGCACTCCAGCAGTACTGCAGACCCATTAGTGTGTGTGTGTGTGTGTGTGTGTGTGTGTGTGTGTGTGGCTAACAAATGTATTTTCGAGCTCTTCCTCCAATCATCTCGCACGACTCACCCTCCACCTTTCCGTTCCCATCCTCCTCTCATTCATCACGCCCCCCCCCTCCTGCCACAGGTCGCTCCGCTAACGTGTAATTTAGCTCCCGCTGTTCTCTAATTCCCAGCCTCAGTCTGGGGGGGGGGCGTGACCGCGGCGCCATGGATACAATCTGTCAATCACTCCCCCACGCCTCGCTGAGGAAATTGCGTGAGAGTCGTTATTAAGTCTGGGTGGGTCGGGGTTCGGACGCCCCCTCTCTCGCTCTCGCGGGCATTTAGGGGCGGGGCCAGGTGGAGGTGCGAGGGGAACAGGGCGGGGCCAGTGGGTGAGGGGAAGGGGGGCTCTCCTCGCACCTCCGCCCGTCGTCTCTTCTGTCCGATCGCTCCGACTTTTTCTTTTTTCCCTCCGTCGCCTGCCGCTCACGACACGACCCGTTTTGTTTTTTTTTCCCCATTCAGTTACACAAACCCTGCTCCCCCCCCCCACCCACCCACCTCCACCTGCCCCCACCCACACACACACACCCCCACCTCCACCTCCACCCTCCCAATGCGTGGACGTCGGCAGACTCTGAAGGTATTCAAACATTCAAAGGCTGCGTGAGAGAGGTGGAGGATACGGATGGTGCGCTGTCGTCTAAAGATGGAGGGGTGCGGTGGTGGTGGTGGTGGTGGTGGTGGTGGAGGGGAGGGGGCTAATTAACATATTAATGACCCCCACCTTCCTACAGCTTCTGTCGGATAGTCCAAACACTTTGATAAGTATGCAAATGAGAGAGAGCGGCGCCATCTGAAGAGGGAATTAGCTCCGCCGGAGGGGGGGGGAGGAGGGGGGGAAGGAAGGAAGGAAAGGAGAGACAGGGGAAGTGAGGCAAGGCAGGAAGAGGAGGAAGGAAGGAGGGAGGGAAGGAGGGAAGGAGGTGTGTTTGTTTTACTTGTCTTTAATTATCTGTGTGGAAGAGACAAAGACTTATTGTGTGTGTGTGTGTGTGTGTGTGTGTGTGTGTGTGGGGGGGGGGGGGCGGTGGCTCAGACTGGGGGGGGGGGGGGGGGTGGACGTGTAACGACCCCGAGGAGACGGGGGCGAGTAATTATAACGCTGAGGAGAGCGGTGGGTAATAAGGGTGGAGGTGGTGTGTGTGTGTGTGTGTGTGTGTGTGTGTGTGTGTGTGTGTGTGTGTGTGTG